>JBBBDQ010000299.1:1812500-1862500 GCA_037127315.1 Ascarosepion bandense | reverse complement strand
TAGAAGGCAAGATCAAATCAGTTTTTCAGCCCTTTTATTTTAGGTTTTGCTTCGGGTTTGGCTATAAGTAGGTATAAATGTAGTTCTTAGTCTCAGCCATGATACCATTTACTCAGAGGACTTATTTAGCCTTCACAATTCAGTTTACGACGAAAAAAACTTATTTGATATCGATACCAGGAAATCAAAATTTGACTTACATCCTTTGATTTTTCTTTCAGTCTACGGTTTCGCTTTAACTGGAAACAACTATTGCTTTTTAGTCTTTCGTGCGAAAGTCCAAAATGTCTGAGCTCCAGGACCATGGATTAGTTTTAAAGCTTTCATTACACCCGAGCAACGCCGGGCTATTCTGCTAGTATATATATATTTGAAATGTGTATGTATATAAACTATAAATATCCAATCAAATGCTTATGTATGTACACAACGATACACATATACATATATATGCCAAGCCCCATACTGTTCATATATAGTTAAAGTTTCTGTGAGCCCCGGTGTGCGTGTGTGTGTGTCTGCGTACATCAATGGGTGTACAAGTGTCTATTTATGTCTGCGTTTGTATGAGAGACGTCACGACAACAAATTTTTCTCCCAATTTTCCCCCACTTCTCCAAAATGTACTCCAATATACGCAGCCCTACATATATCCAATATATTTTTAAAATTAATCAGTTTTTCTGATGATCGCAAGAGCGTGAAACCCAGGTTCACAACCTCACACTATCTAACTGAATATATATATATATATAGCTAAATAAGAGACAATATATGTCTATTATGTCTAATTATGAGCCGTATTTTGGCTTTAACTTTAGGTGAAATAAAGACAAACATTCTCCAAAATTGTGGATCATTTTTTATTAAGTTGGTTTTAAGCTTTCGGCTCACACGAGCCATCTTCAGAGAGGTTAGAAGGGCGTTAGCATAAAAACATCCACCATCAAAGACGATTTTATCTTGTGCTGACATAAAACTTTGCTAAGCAACGATAACAGTTACCAAATTGCAAACGCAGTTCATAAATTTGTAAAGCGGTTCTATGATGTCACACCACGCGATAGCCTGAAATGTTAACAGAACCGTATATTTAAATGCAATGTAATGTGTTATGACCAGATTTAAACGTGAATTTATTAAATTTTCACCTGAAATTAAATCCAAAACGTACTAACCACCAGGGATAGGGAGACGTGGAAAGCCATGATCGCCTACATCCTGAAAGGACAAGGCACATTGAAGAAGATATATGCCAACTCTTTCTAAGAAATTATAACCTGGGTATAAAATGGGGGAATTAATTCTATATTATAATTAATATATAAACTGATCCCTCATTTTTTGGCCATGCTAGTTTCTATACAATTATATTCTAGTTTTATGAGCTTGAGCTATTGGATGGCAGAGCGGGGTTTGGGTGGTTTAACAGGAGAAAGCGTGCTAAGAGCCACCAGGGATAGAGAGACGTGGAAAGCCATGATCGCTTACGTCCTGAAAGGACAGGGCACATAGAAGAAGAAGATTTACTATTAAGACAAGAAGAAATAGTTGTGTCATCAGCATAGTTAGCGATAAAATCAGGAGAGTCGTTTATGAAAATTAGAAACATTAGAAAATATTTTGATGATAGATTTTGGATCGTATTAAAGTTTTAAAATATATTCTCTGCTTATGTTATTAATTTTGTTGTAATTAAAGAACTGCAGAAATTACTTTTTCACTGTCACTTTCATTCTCACTTTCATTCTCACTTTCATTCTCAGTAGCCCCTTGCATCTTGTGGGAGTCAGTTGTGTGCCATACGTGATACATGCTTTGGGCGATCATATCTCGAAAGTAGGTAGATTGCCATTGCTTTCTCCGGTAGACTGGTTGCCAGCCAAGACTATAGAACCCAATCTGTTCTATTATTTAATTCATAACTGGAAGGAAGAGACGGAATAATACGTTTCCAAGGAATGGAATGCAAGGAATTCAACTGGAGTTGTGAACTCGGCACCCCGATTTGTCGTCTCGAGTCGATATCCACTGCACCACAAAAAGTGATTAAAAACATGTTTTCCCCCTCTTTTTTCCTAGTCGTAATGGTCTCATCTTTCTTTCTTTCTTTCTTTCTTTCTTTCTTTCTTTCTTTTATCTTCTCTTTCATTTTAGTCGATGTCGTTAAGCAAAGAAAAAATAAATAAACAAAGAAGAAGCTTGACGGACATGATGGAATAAGTTTAAATGTCTACAGAGTAAAAGTCTTTAAGTAATTAGATTTTAAAATTGAATTTTTTCTTTTTAAATAAAAAAGCGATCAAGGTCAAATTTCCTAGTGAACAAAGCGGATTATAGTTTTCTTTATGCTGGGCATAAGAATCCATAAAGTCAATAAAAAGGCGTCGCATAGCAGCGAATAATAATAATAATAATAATAATAATAATAATAATAATAATAAAAAAAAATAATAATAGTTATTATTATTTTTATTATTATTATTATTATTATTATTACTGTTAATATTACATATGTTATTATTGTTACTATTATTATTGTTATTATTATTATTATTATTATTATTATTAATCCTAGTACTAGTAGTATTTGTAGTAGTAGTAGAAGGAGGAGAACTAGTATTAGTAATATTAATTCAGGCATTTTTATGTTTGCGTCCAATATCCGGGTTTCAACACGGAAGACTGAATAATTGTAAATCTCATTTTCAGAATCCTTTTCATTATCCTCAAAGACGGGATTAATGACGTAATTTGGATAGTTTCGACTTTTTTTTGGCGGGGGGGACTTTTTTCCAACCTGACCATTTTTTTTTTTTTTTAATCATATCACCCCAAGCAAGGCGAAAACGCCACTGATGCGCAGGGGGCTACGTAAGAGTGAAAAGATTGGAAAAGAGAAAAACCGGAAACCACATCCTAAACAGGAAACAAGAGATGAGCCTCTTCACCTGTTCAATAGACGTGGGTGGAGTGTGAACCGGGCGATAGTTTAGTCTATCTACTCCAATTATACCATACAAATATGCCAAGAAGATTTACCATTCAAGTATGCCAAGAAGATTTACCATTCAAATATGCCAACAACATTTACCATTCAAATATACCAAGAAGATTTATGCTTCAAATATACCAAGAATATTGTTTTTTCCTTTGACACTGTTCTAAGTACTCCACTTATTATAAGCATGGCTCGAACCGACGTGTTCATTCTTTTTTTTTTTTTTTAGATTTGATGAAAAAAAATCCTGGTATTTTCCAATTTTTAATTTTCTTTTATTTTCACCCCTTCTCCGATTAGCTACATCTTTTATCTAACAATGTTTTTCTTCTTCTACATGCTGTGTCCCAAGACGTAGCCAATCATGGCTCTCCACAATTTCCTGTTCTTTGTAGCTCTTAGTAAATCTTTTCTTTTTGTTATCTGTTGTGTTGTAAGCCCTGTTCTGTCATCCATTTACAAAAGCTAGTTAGGCTGGTTACGTGCTGCATTCTCTTGTGAGTGTCAACTTTTCCAAGCACTCTTTTCTTATTATGTTCCCCAGAATTTTAAACTGTTACTTTCTGATGTTAAGTTGAAGTGTTCTTTTTGTTCTCATTTTTCTTTAAAACCTCGTCACTGCACACATGTTCAGTGAATTGTATTCTCAGCATCCTTCCGCAATTTCTACTGCATCAAGAGTCTTCTTCATCTGTGAGAAGATTGTAGATCATTCACTGCCATATAGGAGGACTGATATTACATAATACTTCAGTACTCTTTTCTTTGTTTCTGTTGCTTCAAAACTGTTCTTCGTCTGCGAGGAGATTGTCCAGTATTCACTGTCATATAGGACTGATATTACATAATAGTTCAATACATTTTCTTTGTTTCTGTTGTCCCATGTCTCTTCTTCATCTGTGAAATAATTGTTTAGCATTCACTGCCATATAGAAGGACTGATATTAGATAATATTTCAGTACTCTTTTCTTTGTTTCTGTTGCTTCAAAACTGTTCTTCATCTGTGAGGAGATTGTCTAGTATTCACTATAATAGAGGAGGACTATTATTACATAATAGTTCAATACACTTTTCGTTGTTTCTATTACCCTAAGTCTCTCCTTCATCTCTAAAATAATTGCCTCGCATTCAGTCATATAGGATGACTGATATTAGATAATAGTTCAGTAATCTTTTCTTTGTTTCTAATGAAATTTTTCTGGCTCTTTATACTTACATATTTTGCTACTTCAATGCACCATCGAATTTCGGTATTGCACGTTCTTTCCTCTGTTAAAACCTTTCCTAGATGTTTAAGTTTTTGTAGTTGCTTGATTTTGGTATCTCCAATTTATAATTTTCATGTCAAGCTGTCCTTTTAGCTAACAAGAAAGCATTCTGTTTACTTGCAATCGATATTTAGTCATTTATTTTCGCTTTTTTCACTGCCTTCTATCGAAATTCTTGTATGTTTCTTTTCCTACCTGCTATCAAGGCAGTGTCACCTAATGATGTCAAGATTGTTAAAATTAAGTCCACTAATGACTAATTAGTAAGTTTTGTAATTTTCTTTGAAATGCTTCACTGTATAGGTTGAGTAAGTCCGGTGAGAAGACACATCGTTGTCTTACACAACTTCCTATTTTAGTATATTTACTCAATTTTATTTTATACTAGCAGTATAGCCCGGCGCTGCTCGGGTGTAATGCAAGCTTTAAAACTAATCCATGGTCCTGGAGCTCAGACTTTTTAGACGTTGGCACGAAAAACTAAAAGCAATAGTTGTTTCCGGTCACAGCGAAACCGTAGACTGAAAGAAAAATGAATGGATGTAGGTCAAATTTTGATTTCCTGGTATCGATATCAAATAAGTTTTTTTCGTCGTAAACTGAATTTTGAAGACTAAATAAGTCCTCTGAATAAATGGTATCCTGGCTAAGACTAAGAACTACAATTATACCTACTTACAGCCAAACCCGAAGCAAAAACTAAAATAAAAAAGCTGAAAAAAAATACAGACATACAGGCAGATAAACAGACACACACAGAAACATTTTGGCTTATATATATATATATATATATATATATATATATATATATATATATATTATCGATTTTCTGTACTATTGTAAGAACTGCAACATTGAAACTTCTGAATATCGTTTCTTATGTCTTTGTCTATGAGTGTATCAAATTTGATTAAAATCGGACCACTCCTTCTATAACCCGATTTTTTCGATTATCGATGTTCGATATTTATCGGGGGTACCTCGACACAAAACCTAGCTGAGAACACTCGCAGACGCTAATAGTACAACTATGTTAATTTTTTAAGAACATCGGTTCAGCCGTTTCGGAGTCTATAGGTAACGGACACACAGACACACACACACACAGAGACAAAGTTCCATTTATAAATAAGTTTAGATCCATATGAAGATAATTTGATTCTAGTATTGTTTCTGGATTATTCTAATCTCCTTCCTACATATGTCATGGTTACCTAGCAGTTTCAACAGTTCCTTGTGTCGTAATTTATGAAACATTTCTGCGTAATCTATAAAACACAGGTATACACCCTTTTGCATTTGTATTGCTCTTTCTGATATAATTCTGAGCATAATAACAGCATTCGTTCTTCCGGTGTCATTAACGAATCCTCACTGTTCTTGTCCTATATTCGAATTAATACTGCTGCAAGCTCTTTTCATCTGACATTGGGTGATAAGTTTTATTATATGTCTCGTTAGGTTCATTGCCCGATGGAAATCACGTTTGTTTGGTTTCTCATGAAACCAAACAAATAGGTTTCCCGGTATATCATCACAGTTGTATATTTCATCTATTATGTCTGTAATCTTGCCAATGACTAAATCATCTAAGGCTTCCAACATTTTTTATTACATTTCCCTCTTTTGTCCAGCTGCTTTGTTTCTGTTCAATTTCTCTAGTTCACTTATGTATTCGTTCCATCTCTGAAGAATATTTTCTTTCTAATATCAGCTTTCCGTCCTTGGATTTTATGCATCCTGTTGATGAACAAGTTTTTTGTTCTGTTAGATCTTTTATTTTTTTATGCTTTATCTGTAACTAGCAGTATAGCCCGGCGTTTCTCGGGTGTAGTGAAAGCTTTAAAACTAATCCATGGTCCTGGAGCTCAGACTCTTTGGACGTTGGCATGAAAGACTAAAAAGCAATAGTTGTTTCCACTTAAAGCGAAAGCGTAGACTGAAAGAAAAATGAATGAAAGTCAAATTTTGATTTCCGGTATTGATGTAAAATAATTTTTCTGTCGCAAACTGAAGTTTGAAGGCTAAATAAGTCCTCTGAATAAATCGTATCATGGCTGAGACTAAGAACTATAATTATACCTACTAAGAGCAAAACCCGAAGCCAAAACCAAAGTAAAAGGGCTGAAAACCTGATTTTGATCAGACCCGATAGGATATCGGGGTATCGATTTCCAATATCGGAGTCAAATAAGTCATCAAAGGATAAACTAACCTAAGTAAGTCCATGAAAACATCGTAACCATCGGGAGTATAATTGGAGAAAATGAGCCATATTTATGGCTGAATATCTGTTTTTGATCAGATTCGATAGAATATCGGGGGTATCGATTTCCGTTATCTGAGAAAATCTACGAATGTTTGAAACTAAAAATATAATTTTACCAAGTTAGAGCTCATTCTGCAGCAAGAATCATGATAAAAGGGCTGAAATCCTGATCTTGATCAAATCAGATAGGATATAGGAGTATCGATGTCCGATATCGGGAGAAATCGGAAAAAATAAGTAGCCCATGACTTGACCGGACGTCTAAATATTATTTGTGTGAAGTTTGTTGTGAATCGGATAAAAATTGTGGATTTGTATAAAGGACAGACAGACAGACACACACACACACACACACACACACACACACACACACACACACACACACACACACTTGCTTTATATTTATATATCTATATATATATAGATACTCGTTCTTTTTTTTTCTGAAAATTTTTCGTCAGGCCATTCCTTTTTAGCCTGTTTATATTTGTTCCTCATTTGCGTATCGTGACTTGCCATTGTTTTTTTGTCTCCTTTTCATCATATAGAGAGGTTCATTTATTATCTGTTCATTTGTTTCTTTGTTTAATTATCTTTAGGATGATCTTGATTGCTGATGTTAGTAAACATTTTCTCAACGTGTCTCACATCCAGTTTCCATACACATTGTTCATTGTATCTTCTTTTAACACTCGGGTCATTTAGGCGGTCTTGATGTAATGCAATTTGTGTATTGCCTCGGCTTTCAATACTAGGAGTTTCACTCTAATTTATTTAAAACTGGAAGGTGGTCGCTACCGCAGTCAGTGCTTGGTCATGTTTTGCACTGTACAATTGCATTCTTGAAGTTCTTATTGATCCTTATATAGAAGATTTGGGCTTTGTTTATCCTACTTGTCTACTTCGTGTTCATATAGTATTTACATTATTCGGACTATTGTCCTGATTGAACCCTTTAAATTGTTTATATTTTTTAGATGAAGTCGTATTTACAGTATTTACATTATTCGGATTATTGTCTCCATCTTTATTGCCGTTTGTACGACGTTTCGACCGTTGTACGCTCCGGCCTTCTTCATGTGTTAGGAATTTCGAACCGAACCCTTTACATTGTCTATATTTCTGAGATAAGGTAGTATTTACAGTATTTACATTTTTCGGACTATTGTCTTCATCTTTGTTGTCATTTATACGCCGTTTAATAATAGATCATTCTATTTGTCTATATTTCTGAGATAAGGTAGTATTTACAATATTTACATTATTCAGACTATTGTCCTCATCTTTGCTTCCATTTGTACGATGTTTGGGCCGTTGTACGCTCCGGCCTTCTTCTTTATTACAATCACTGAGATATATGAACACCATTCCTTGCGTATAGTGCCTCTTTTGGTAGTCATGAGTTATCTCCCTCTAACCCTGTAAGTTACTTGTTCACCACTGCTGTAGCCTGGTATTGAACTCACAACTCTTTGGGTCAAGTCACAGGAGCTAACCAACGTCTATATCCACTGGGCCATGTGTCCTTAAGCACCTAAAGAATGCCGGAGCGTATAACGGCCGAAATGTCGTAAAAATGGCAACACAGATGAGGACAATAATCCGAATAATGTAAATACTATAAATACAACCTCATCTCAGAAATATAGACAATATATATATATATATATATATATATATATATATATATATATATTAGGTATTCTTGAAACCGAGTGTTGATGATGAACATTAAACACGCATCGCTGAAGCCATTTATCTTTGTGTTCATTATGAGTCCCTTGTATAAATATGTCAACTGTTTCACCGAATCTCTCTTTGCTGACTTTTGCATTCAGCTTTCCCATGACGATTTCAATTTCTTGCTATTTGCCTTTAACCTTTGTGTTACCTTCTTCTTTTTCTATGTGCCCTGTCCTTTCGGGACGTAGGCGATCATGGTTCTCTCTATCCCTGGTGGGTCTTAGTATGTTTTCTCCTATTATACCTCGCAACCCCCGTTCCGTCATCCACCTGATTAGGCTCTTCAAATATGTTATCCGCTGCCTTCCTCTGTCTCTTTTTCCTTCTATCTGGCCTGTTAGTATCAGGTTCTCCAAGACCTTCTTCTTCATTGCATGTCCCAGGAACTTCAGTTGTCTCTTCCAGATGCTCACTATTAATTTTATTTTCGTTGACATTTTTTCCAACACCTCATCGTTGCTCGCGTGCTCAGTTCACGATATCCGCAGTATCCTTCTGTAGAACAACATTTCCGCTGCTTCAAGTTTTTTTTCATTTCCGCTGATATTGTCTCGCATTCACTGTTGTATTGAAGAACTGACATAACAAAGCAATCTAGCACTTTTTTCATTGTTTCTAGTGAAATTTTCCTGTGTCTTAGTACTTCCCTCAGCTTCTGGAATGCGTTCTTTGCCATGCCAATTCGCCTTCGGGTCTCTGTGTCGCACTTTCCATCTCCTGTTAGAACCCTTCCTAGGTATTTAAGTTTCTGGTATCCCTCACCTGTATTTGGCATTTTCGGTTGCACCTTTTGCTGATGACCATGCAGTCAGTTTTCTGAAAGTTTATTTGTAGTCCTTTTTAGTCGTTCTCCACCGATGCCTTCTAGCATTCCAAATTTCATATACTGATTTCTTCGCTGACAATTTATCTCAACAGTAAAATTTGTAACAAAATAAAAATTAAGGAGAAGGGAGAAAGAATGAGAGAGAGAGAGAGGGGGGATCAGAATAGTAGAAAGAGATACCGATGTTAGTCGCTAGGGTCCAAATCCAGATCTTCTCCTTCCTAGTATGTTTGCTCCTGTTACTCCTGACAAACCCCGTTCCGTCATCTACCTGATCAGGCTCTGCAAATATTTTATCCGCTGCCTTCCTCTGTCTCTCTTTCCTTCTATCTGGCCAGTCAGTATCAGGTTCTCCAAGATCTCCTTCCTCATTGCGTGTCCCAGGAACTTCAGATGTCTCCTCCTGATGCTCAGTATTAATTTCCTTTTTGTTGCCATTCTTTCCAACACCTCATCGCTGCTTGCATGCTCAGTCCATGATATCCGCAGCATCCTTCTGTAGAACCACATTTCCGCTGCTGCCAGTTTTGTCCTCGTTTTCGATTATATTGTCCAGCATTCACTGCCGTATTGAAGAACTGGCATCACATAGCAATCCAGCACTCTTTTCTTTGTTTCTAGTGAAATTTACCTGTGTGTTAGTACTTTACTCAGCTTCTGGAACGCGTCCTTTGCCATGCCAATTCGCCTTCAGATCTCTGTGTCGCACTTTCTATCTCCTGTTAGAACACTTCCTAGGTATTTAAGTTTTTGTACTTGCTTGATTCTGGTATGTTCTACCTGTATTTGGCATTTTGGGTTGCTGTTTTTGCTGATGACCATGCATTCAGTTTTCTGAAAGTTTATTTGTAGTCCTTTTCTGACACACTCCACAGCAATCTTCTGTAGAAGGACTTGTAGTTTTCTTTCTGTGTCTGCAATTAGCACTGTATCATCTGCATACCTTATGTAAATCAAGTTGTGGCCTCCAATAACAAATCCTGTCGTAGCATCTAGGGTCCTCAAAATATTCTCGCTGTACAAGATGAATAGATCCGGTAAACCCAGCTTACAGTAAAATTTTTCAGTTTCTTGTTCTATAATTTGTGCTATCGGTTAATATACGACTATGATGGATATTTTGAAAGGCTTCACTTTCGGTTTAGCAAAAAGAATGCTTTCACATAATTGGTAGGATCCAAGAATACATTTTTTTTTCATGTCTTGGTCTAATATCAGTCTTATTTCCCGCCTAATTTTTGCACACTACATATATGACCCTGTGGCGCTGAAGAAATCTCAATTGTTTCCCCATCTTGTTGAAAATTTGTGCATGTGTATGCATGCATGTATGTATGAAATATATATTCACACACACACACACACACACACACACACACACACACACACACACACACACACATAAATATATATATATATAGTCATCCGCAGACAGATCTGTTTCTCTGTATCACAACTCATCAGTACGGTTAGACATCCGATTGCGTTTTACCCAGGATTGAAACCCGACCGAATTGGCGTCAGTCGGCGATTCTAGATTCTACCTCTGAGCTATGGGCGCTCGGTAGAAGGAGGCAATTTTTTAGCACACACACACACACACACACACACACACACACACACACACACACACACACACACACATATATATATATAATTATAACAATATTAAGAGTAAGAAAAATAATTCTGCTAATACTAGTAATAGTTATACTATATTTAAGTTCGTCTTGAAAAACCCACCGAGAACGAACTCCGAGGGAAAAGGAGGGGAAGTAAAAAAAGAAACAAACGAAGTACATGAACAAAAGTCAAATACTCGTAGGAAAGAAAAAAACCCTAAGACCAAAACCCTAACACTAAAGCGCTCAATACGAAAGTAGAGCAACAAAGACAGAAAATCTAAGCAAGAGCCAACAAACCTACCTAGGTTTCACCCTTCGGTTCGTCAGGGTAAATTGGCACCAATTTACCCTGACAAGCCGAAGGGTGAAACCTAGGTAAGTTTGTTGGCTCTTGCTTAGATTTTCTGTATATATATATATATATATATATATATATATATATAGGCCACCCCAGTTTTTAAAAAATGATGTATTTCATAATATTTTTAGAATTTATTGCCAAGTGGATAATTTTAAATGAAAATGAAATGGTTCTTTTATTATTATCACTTTGCAAAATTCTACAAGGCCACCAGGAAGCCTTTGTTTCGGCCAGCCAATAAGAAGAGACTAGCAATAGCAAGAAAGCACAAAAACTGGACACCAGAACAGTTCATTTGATGCACATGTTATTGTGCAGTATTAACAAAAGAACCATTCTATTTTTATTTAGAATTATCTACTTGGCAATAAATACTAAAAATAGTATGAAATACATCATTTCTATTAAAAACCTGGGGAGATCAAATAATTATGGCCAATATTGTATATCCATAACATATACTGTTAAATATAACGGACAATGAATGTCTATTATGTTTCATCATGAGCCGTTCTAAACATCGTATTTCGGCTTTAATTTCAGGTGAAAATAAAGACAAATAATGTTTGCGCCTTTGGTCGCTTTGGACGGCTTTCACCTGCTGCTGTCCACTCTGCTGACTGCCGAATTGACTCCGGAGTGAAGTGGTGGCTCCATGTTTCATCCAATGTCACATATTTACGCAAAAAGACCTTCTGGCCTTGAAACAGTTGCAAACAACGCTCTGAATTGTCGACGAGTTGTTGTTTTTGATCTACTGTGAGCAAACGCGGCACTCACTTTGAACACAGCTTTCTAATTGACAAAGGTTCATGCTAAATGGTAAATACACTGCCTTTAGATCTGTTCAACTGTTCTGCTATCTCACACAATTTCCATTTACGATCGACCAAAAGAGTTTGTGAATTTGTTTTTTCGTGTTTTCCGGGACAACTGCCGATTTTGGGCGAGCGTTTAGCATCATTTGTGTTTAAAGTCATCATACCACCTCTTAACCATTGTTTCTGACGGAGCAGAATCTGAATAATACTTATCAAGCCATTGTTTTGCTTGAACAGTATTTTTTCCCATCAGAAAGCAATGCTTTATCAACACACGAAATTCGAATTTTTCCACTGTTTTGCAAATTTGCAACAGTAATTGTCACGTGTCATTTGAAGGATAGTACTTCATAAAAATAATATGGTTTTTTTATTAGTGGCCTCATCTATATTTCAGGCCCGGGACTTATTGAGTGATGGGTTACATTCCAGCTGAAGAAAATATAGAAAATTGTCTTGATAATTACAACCCACACACTCAGAAGAAGTTCTTCCATGTAACGCTAGTGATGTTATGGTAGTTAGAAAATCAGAGCATTAAATGTACCCATAAAAACACATCCTTACCTGCCTTAGTTCTTCCCACAGACTTGATATGTTATGCAACCATAGCAGAAATTGAAATATTATAATAATAATAATAATAATAATAATAATTAGAGTGGGGCAATATTTACATTGGACAATGTGCAAACACTATGGAAAATATGTAAACAAACACTGGTATGGACATCACCCAGCACCGGTTACAGAAATAGAAGATGTCACCATTCTATGGGATTACACGATTTACACAGACAGAAAAATTGGAGTAAATAGGCCGGACATTATTGTTAAAAACCAGAAAGAAAAAACTTGTCTATTAATTGATATGGCTTGTCTAGCGGATTGTAACATAGCAAGCAAAGAATTTGAAAAACTGTCAAAATATAAAGACCTGGAAATTGAAATAGAAAAAATGTGGAAATTGAAAACAAGAGTTGTGCCAGTGATAGTAGGTGCACTTGGAATGATTAAAAATGGAACAAAACAACACACTGAAAGAATCCCTGGAAACCCCAGCTTAAGAGATATACAAAAAATTTTCTTATTAAGTTCAACCCACACACTGAGGAAGACTTTGTCTGTGTGGCGCTAGGGATGATAGGGTAGATAGAAAAAAACATGAAATGGAGCCATAACAACACACTATGGCCTGCCTTAGGTCTTCCCGCAGACTTGGTAGTGTTGGGACGCCCGCGCCTATTCGGCGGTAATGGACTATTCCATTACTATGTAAAGTAATGGTGGTATCTACGTAGGAGGGTGTGCCGAGCAGCCGATCAACAAGTCAGTCGTAGACTTCCGGTGACGACCCGGAAGTACCCATTGCTCATACTACGTCTTACGACGGTTGAGACTATTAACCTCTATTCTTGTATTGGATACTAATAACCTTTGTAAATACTATTTTCACGGAATACAACAATTAACCTATTCCTGTTGTTAAGTTATTTATTCTTACTCACGACATAATAGGTAGGTAGTGCGACCATAGCAGAAATCAAAATATGATGAGAAATGACATAATAAAAATAATAATGGGAGGAACATCAGGGTCGGCGTTTGAGAGGGGTGACTCTTTTATAAGTGGAATGATGAAGCAGGTAAGGCTACCTACGATCCACCTTTAAAATAATAGGAAACATTCAATCGAAGAGCATCTGAACCTAACCTGATCGTATTTATAACTGGACGACGCCTGCGTGTCTGTGCGCTGCTTTCATCAAAACCTTTCACCATATTTGGCTGCGATACATGTGCGCCGTGGTGCAGTGAATATCGGCTCGGAACAAGAAATCGGGGAGCCGAGTTCGCAATCCGGTCGAATTCCTTGCATTCACTTACGCTCAAATACCTTTGGGAAAGGTATTAATCCGTCTCTTCCCTCCAGTTATGGGTTAAATAATAGGACAGATTGGGTTCTATAGCCTTGGTCGGCAACCAGTCTACTGCAGAAAGCAATGGCAACCTACTGCGGGATAATCTTCTGCCCAGTCAGTCATGTCTCTTTCGAGATATGATCGCCCAAGCGTGTATCGCGTATGGCACTTAACTGACTGACATGCGTCTGATATACCATTATCACATTTGAGGTTTTGATGGATAGATTGGGCTTTGTTCCAGGTGCTCACTTAATAATAATAATAATAATAATAATAAGGATAAGGATATAAATATTAATATAATAGTAACAGTAATAATAATAATAATTATAATATATATATATATATATATATATATATATATATATATATATGTATCTCTCTTACCACCTTTTTTCCGTGTTGCTTAAACTTACGTCGATTTAACACGGCTGTCTGTTAATTTTTAGTTACATTCTCCCTTTTTTTTGCGAACCCAGACGATGTCAATTATTTTCTTTTCTTATTTATTTGATTTTATTCTATCTTTTTCTTTTTCTTTTTCGTTTTCTTTTTCTTTTTCTTTCCCTTTATTTTTATTTTTATTTTATTTTATTATTTATTTTTTCATTTCTTTGCAATCTATTTAAAAAGGAAAAGTAGACTAATTTTTTTCCAGTTTCTGAAAGGTTTTTTCTGTTGCTGAGGTGATGTGTCGTCCCCCGTGGGGATCTTCATATCGAAATGGCCATTCAACATCTTTGAATTAATCCTTTTTTAATATATATTTGCTCTGTAATATTTTATTACATGGAGCTCTCTTCCTGTATCATTTTTTAATATTAAAATAAATTTTTAATATTAATTACCTTCCTGCTTTTTTCCCTTGGATTGAAGTATCTGAATTAAAAAAAAAAAATATATATATATATATATATATATATATATATATATATATATATATATCACCTCAAAAATGTATCCTTTCACACTCCACCCTGGTCTACTGAACAGGTGAAGAGGCTCATCCCTTGTTCCTGTGGTTTCCGGCTTTCTCTTTTCCAATCTTTTCATTCCCATGTAGCCCCCTGCGCTTCAGTGGCGCTACCGCCTTGCTCGGGGTGATATGATAAAAAAAAATGTTGTTTATGAATTCTTATAACGTTTTGGAGATTGCATCTCTAACACTAACAATCAACAAACATTAATTTCTTACATTGGCCATACGTGCACTACATTATCTTGTAGGTTGACTTGTCATATATATATATATTTAGGACTAATATATCGTTTGTGGCAAGAAATATAAAAAACAACACACCCCAAAAATGTCTTTCAGGGCAAAAATTCACTGAAATCTCAGTTTTTATAACCATTACTTCTGTTATGTAATAGAACTTCCCATCAAAGATCCACAATTCCCATTACAGATATTGTTCTACTTTGTCATACCGATTTCGGTCGATGCTGATACTGTACAACCTGATACTAGATGGCCAGTTGTTCCTGTATCGGTTAATCAGTTAAGTGCAATACGTGATACACGCTTCGGGCGATCATGTCTCGAAAGAGACATGACTGACTGGAGAAGATGATAATCTCGCAGTAGGTTGCCATTATTTTCTGCGGTAGCCTGGTTGCCAGCTGAGGCTATAGAACCGAATCTGTCCTATTTTTAACCCATAACTGGATGGAAGAGACAGATTAATACCTTTCCCAAGGGTATTTGTGTGTAAGTGAATGCAACTAATTCAACTGGAATTCGAACTCGGCTCCCTGATTTGTTGTTTCGAATCGATATCCACTGCTCTACAACGCACATCCTTTCTGGATACATAACACAAAATCTGCATTTGTGGCCAACACAAATTTCAGTATGTCCCCTTCATAGTTCTAGTTAGCAATCATTGATCTTGTGCATGAAGAAGAAAAAAAACTTTATTTTCAATTTATTAATATTGTTGTTGTTGTTGTTATAGTTTCAATTAATTTGCTTTAATCATCATCAGCATTTACATCTTCCGTTTATGAGATTGTGCTGATTATTTCTTCAATCATCATTATTCGATGTAATTTAGTTTATTAATAAGCGAAGCAAAAATCTACTGCTTACCTAGTCGGGTGCTATTCTGACGGGCTGACATATTCTACTATTAGTGCTGCCCTCTAGCGACAAAAGAACGAACTCCTCGCCACACGGTTTCCGGCCGACGTCACGTCAAAAATACGCTTAAAACGGCAAACGAGATGCAAACTTGACTACTTCAGATTGCTTGGAACAATGTCTCTTAATGTCTTCGTACGTATTGTTTAAAAGAATCATTTATTTATTTTTACACTTTTCGCTTTTGTTTGTTTCTTTTTAAATTAGTGTATGCTTATGTGTGTGTGTGTGTGTGAGATCGTGCGTGTGTTGGGTAGTCATGCGTGTGATTTTGGTTTCTCCTATTTCACTGTCTTTTGCACAAAAGAGTCACATATGAAGACATTGTTTTCAATACACGAGTTCATTGAATGTTAATCAATGTGTTTTAACAAAAATTCCGTTTTGTTCTTATCGGAAGTTTTCGGGAAGAGAGTAAAGGGGTAAGAACAATAAAAATAACAACACTCTTTGACGACAAGAATATGTTTGAGATGTGAACTTAATGAAACATTCGAAATGTTTGGTCGTAAACGACCTCTTCAAAAAAAGAAAAACAACGCCGACAAAAAGAACGAAATAAATAAATAAAGAATGAATGAAAATCACTGCAGGAACATGGAGGATTATGGGTAAAAAATATAAAACAAGAAGAAAAGATTTGAAACAATAGATACGTCGACAGATTAAATGCATTTCCTTCTCTTTTACTGCTTACTTGGTTGTTACGTTATGAAGTGTATCAAGAATGTCCTTTTTATTTGTTTTAGTGATTAACGATTGAATAAATATTACAAGATACCAATTAGTCTGTCTATCTACTCTCAGTCATTTCATATCTATCTATCTATCTATCTATCTATCTATCTATCTATCTATCTATCTCGATTCGTATCTATCTATCAATCTATGTTATAATCACAGCCCTTTCATATCTATCTATCTATCTATCTATCTATCTATCTATCTATCTATCTTATAATGTTATAACACAACCTATTAATATCTATCTATCTATCTATCTATCTATCTATCTAGATTCGTATCTATCTATCAATCTGTTATAATCACAGCTCTTTCATATCTATCTATCTATCTATCTATCTATCTATCTCGATTCGTATCTATCTATCAATCTATGTTATAATCACAGCCCTTTCTATCTATCTATCTATCTATCTATCTATCTATCTATCTATCTATCTATCTATCTATCTATCTATGTTATAATCACAACCTATTAATATCTATCTATCTATCTATCTATCTATCTATCTATCTATCTATCTATCTATCTAGATTCGTATCTATCTATCAATCTGTTATAATCACAGCCCTTTCATATCTATCTATCTATCTATCTATCTATCTATCTATCTATCTATCTATCTATCTATCTATCTAGTTATAATCATATTCTATCTATCAATCTATTATAATCATCAGCCCTTTCATATCTATCTATCTATCTATCTATCTATCTATCTATCTATCTATCAATCTATTCTAATGTTTATAATCACTAACCTATTAATATCTATCTATCTATCTATCTATCTATCTATCAAATATCTATCTATCTATCTATGTTATAATCACAACCTATTAATCTATCTATCTATCTATCTATTCTATCTATCTATCTATCTATCTATCTATCTATCTCAGTGTGTTCACTATCTATCTATCTATCTATCTATCTATCTATCACAGCCTGTTAATATATATATATATAATAATCAGTCTGTTCATTATCTATCTATGTATCACAGCCTATTAATATATATATATATATATATATATATATATATATATATATATATATATATATAATAATCAGTCTGTTCATTATCTATCTATCTATCTATCTATCTATCTATCTATCTATCTATCTATGTGGGGTGGTTGTGGAAATCCGCCTCGGTTTGTTAGTATTGCACTCCCTTTCTATATTTATGTGTTCATGAATGGATCTGTAGTGTGGCATTTCGTTATTAACTGAATCTTAATTTGTAATATCTTCGATCCGTTTGACTAACATTCATCAAGTGCATAGATAAGGAAGGAAATTCTATAGAAAAATAAATATCTGTTGTGCAACGTAAATGTGTTTTGTTTCAATCCTTAGGCTACCATAACTTTAACTATAGAATTACATTATTATGCTTTGTCTAAATTGAAATTTAACATAATTTTATCTTGTCAGTTATATGAACAGATATTATTTTCTATTTAGTGATAGTTTATCGAAAATCCAAATATGTGTGGTGATTATATTTTCAAAAATGTATTTAAATAGGAAATATGCAGAATGTTTCCGATAGAAAAAAGTCACTTTTTATAAGTTCTTGACATCAGAAGTATGACGGAAATATGAATTTTATTTGTTATTTCATTACAAATTAAAATATAGATGAATAATCTCGTCATTGAAACGGAAAGCGTGTAATGTGTGTCATCGACAAATTTAAAGCGTTTGATAATAACTGCAAATATATGGTTAATGTTTTAATATACATTTGTTGACCAGTGATGTGGACGACTTCCAAACTTTTGACTATTATGAGAAAAATAACGCAGTCCAGTGAAACAGCTCATCGCTAAACGAGATTAATTCACTGGACTCATTTCTACAGTAAACTGAATAATGGTAACAAAAATATAACTAACGCCGTCCATTAGCTGGACAAGGCGAGCGCATGTGCGACACGCATAGTTTCCGGTGTATTAGTTTTGGCTGGGTAAGTGATCACTTCATTTGGACACAATATCCAATATGGTGCTCTCTTTGTATCGGTCGAGGATACTGGAAGAGAAATGGAGAAGAGAAGGGTATCGTAGGTTTTCAAGTGGGCAGGGAGGTACAAAGAAATACTCGTGGCTAAAGTAAAGCATATGGACAAGTGGAAAGAACGGTCTGTTCGTCTATTTGGACACTGAGAGCCATTCTGCCCAAAATTGAAGACTTGTGCGTATTACTTCCGGAATATTCGCGCATGCTCTTTAAAGAACGGATCAAGGCCGAACCGAAATATATTGGCCAGGGTCACCGGCTTGGTTTCTGAGCGGACACGGGCTTAATAAAGAGGAAGGTGGACGGAGGCAAGGAAAAGGAGTGTGACCAGCTTGGAGAAGGAGGTGGATAGAGATGAGGTGGAGGGAAACGAATTGAGGATTGGGAGGAAATGGTACCGGCAAAGGAAAGAACGGCGAGGAAGAAGTAGGGGAGGAAGTGAGGAAAAAAAGAAAGAAAGAAATAAGCGTAGCAGTGAGGGTTGAAGGGGCGAGTGGGGTTGGAAGGAAGAAGGGAAGCGTAAGAATGAAATTGGGAAGGTTGGTTGAGCCAGAGGCAGGGGAGAGGGAAAAATGTGCGGCAGTAAGAAGTAGAAAGGATCAGATTGGTGAATATTGATCGCGTGGCCTGGGTCAAGACTGACCATGCTAGGCTGCAAGAGTGGACACTGAGAGGATTTGGGTGTGGGTTTGTGAGGCGGAGATTGTGCAAGAACGAAAGCTTCGAGAAAATGATCGATGGTATGGAGGTGGGTTGGGGTGTTGGTTTGTGCAGGAAGAAAAAGAGATCTGAACATATACACGAATGTATATTTGCCTATAGCTACGCCAATATTCATACAAACGTCGACCTACACACATAAATACATACGTACGTAAATAAATACTACTTACATGTTTGTATTTGCATTTGCTTACATACACATAGAACGTCATACAGATGCCAAACAAGGAAACAAAGAAAGATTTCAATGTTATATTTACCTTCTCTTCACACTATTATACGCTATACAGTAAGATGTGTAGATGAATATGCAAATATACATTGATGCTTTTAAATATATATATATATATATATATATATATATATATATATATATAAATTATGTGTATTTAGGCAGTATTTTTTCATTGATGCATGTTACATAAAAATAATATAGACAAGTTTTGTCGACTTTTATGTAAATTTTTTTTCAGATCGTCTGATAATCTTAATGGCATTATCGTTGAAAGAGGAAAGAAAATCACAATATTGATACATGTTTTTTATTTAGCTTTCTGAGCTTTCGGCTTACATCAGCTATTATCAAAGATGGCAATTGTATTGGTTGTATTAGGCAGTTCGCGGATCAGACGATATGAAAAAAATTACATAAAACTTGTCTATATTATTTAATGAAACATGCATCAATATATATATAGTACTGTGCAAAAATATTAAGACAAGAACTATTTTATCTTTTATGAGGCATCAAAATAAAGTTTAAAATCACCCTTGTCCTAACACTTTGCACACTACCGGTAGTGTGCAAAAGTATTAGCATAGGAATGATTTTCCTAAAAACCTCACTGAAATTCAAATACAGGGTGAAAAGCCAAGTAAATTGCTAATAAATACTAATTATTTAAAAATACGTGTAAAATAAATGTATTAAAAGGAAGTTATATTTAATTTTTCCTATTTTCTAGTAAAGAAGTAATTTTGAAACTACTCTATTAAACATCTATGGGATATTTTTTATGAAAGATTTGATAAATCTAATGTTACTTTACAAGACACACATTCGGAACAAATACAAGCTGCTTGGCAGGAGATACCAACAGATAAATAGAAAAAGCTTGTGATGTAAATGCCTGACAGAATGAAGGCTGTGATCAAAGCAAAAGGCTATCATACTAAATATTAAATTTATTTTGTAACAAGTATTTTTCTTCTTAAAAATTTATTGAGTAAATCGAATCAAATTAATTTAGTTAAATTGTTTATTTTCTGTCAATATGCATGATAAAAGATAAAATAGTTCTTGTTCTAATATTTTTTGCATATATATATGTGTGTGTGTGTATATATATATTATAAAGATATATTTAATATATATGTATATAGGTAGTTTATATATATATTTAATAAAATCTTTTAATCACTTCACCCCAAGTAAGGTGATAATGCCATTAAGATACTAGAGGCGACTGGGAGTGAAAAAGAATGAGAAGACAGGAAACGAGATCAACCTCAACTGTACTATATATATGATTAATGTAAAGAAGTCTTTCAGTTAAATGTGCAGGTTCTTGCCGACTTCAAACTGAAAAGTTAGCTCTGACGAGTGACTAGATCGTAACGAGGTCCTCACGAAACGTCGAAGTCGGCATAAACCCTGCTGAATTAAGTGATAAACTTTTCTGCATTAATTTTTGACGTTCTGTCACCACCCCAACATCGAGCACTTTACGAAAAGAAAAAAAAAACTACTTAAAAAAAAAGAAAAACACTCTTGGTGCTAAGCATTATCAAGACTGAACACTATATATGTGTGTGTGTGTGTGTGTGTGGTCATATGACGAAATTTACTAAAAACTTTTCTTTACAAAGTTCGTTGTGTATCGAAAAGAAAGAGCAGAAATTATTTTTCTCAACACTAGATTGCAGTCATTAATTTAACTATATATATACTAGCAGTATAGCCCGGCGTTGCTCGGGTGTAATGAAAGCTTTAAAACTGATTCATGGTCCTGGAGCTCAGACTCAGCCTAAAGAATATTTCTGTGAAGTTTGGTGAGAATCGGATAAAAATTGTGGATTTGTATAAAGGACATACAGACAGATAAACAGACACACACACAAATATCTTGCGTTATGTATATATATATTATCGATTTTCTGTACTATTGTAAGAACTTCAACCTTGAAACTTCTGAATATCGTTTCTTATGTCTTTGCTATGAGTGTATCAAATTTGATTAAAATCGGACCACTCCTTCTATAACCTGAATTTTTCGATTATCGATTTTCGATATTTATCGGGGCTACCTAGACACAAAACCTAGCTAAGAACACTCGCAGACGCTTATAGTACAACTGTGTAAATTTTCAAGAAAATCGGTTCAGCCGTTTCGGAGTCTATAGGTAACGGACACACACAGACAAAGTTCCATTTATAAATAAGTTTAGATACATATATATATATATATTTAGTATATCGAGGCAGCAAGTAATTTTCTAGACATATGCTATTAAATATAAGAGACAATGAATGTCTATTATGTTTAATCATGAGCCGTTCTAAACGTCGTATTTTTGCTTTAATTTCAGTTGAAAATAAAGACAAAAATTCTCCAACATTTGGATAATTATTTATTGGTTTTCTTCTAAGCTTTCGGCTCACATGAGCCATCTTCAGAGAGGTAGTTTAAACTGAAATATTATAAAATCCACCATCACCGACGATTTTATTTTGTGTTGACATAAAACTCCGCTTGGCAACGGCAATAGTTACCAAAAATAATAAACGCAGTTCTTAAGTTTGCAATGCGGTTTTATGACGTCACACCGCGGGATAGCGCGAAATGACAACTACCTCTCTGAAGATGGCTCATGTGAGCCGAAAGCTTAGAAGAAAACCAATAAATAATTATCCAAATGTTGGAGAATTTTTGTCTTTATTTTCAACTGAAATTAAAGCAAAAATACGACGTTTAGAACGGCTCATGATTAAACATAATAGACATTCATTGTCTCTTATATTTAATAGCATATGTCTAGAAAATATATATATATATATATATATATGTGTGTGTGTGTGTGTGTGTGTGTACAAAATGTTGGTGTGACCTCTAGCTAAAAAAATGTGGGAGACTAATAACAATATAAAGCAAAAACTAGAAAACCTTCCCCAAGAAAAAAAATGATTCTAAGAAAAACAAAAACAAAGCGAATCTTCTACTTAACTAGTAAATAAGAGTGCTCAACACCTAGGCTATCAAGGTAGAACACAGAACGCTTTACATTGTCAATGATTTACAGTTAATATACTAAACGCTCATATACATATAGATATTGGATGCCGACGAAAGAAATTAGAAAAACAAATATTATTATTATTGCTTTTATTATTTTTTTGTTTTTATTATTATTCATTCTACATTATTCGGCCAGTAGATAAATTAAAAGTACGATGAAGAAAATGTTAAAAGTGAATTTTTTTAACATTCCAGTGTCCTTTCTAAACCCCCAAATACATACACTGTGCTATTTATTCCTATGTATGCTTTTATTTTTACGTAAATGACTATACTTTTCTATATAATCTATAAATTTGTGACCAAATTACACATGCACACGCACGATCATGCACACACATATGCATATATGTAAAGTATCCACTATATATATATATATATATATATATATATATATATATATATATATATATATAAGTATAGGGATGTTTCTTTGGTTTTAATTGATACTAGCAGTATAGCCCGGCGTTGCTCGGGTGTAATGAAAGCTTTATAACTATTCCACGGTCCTGGAGCTCAGACTCAGCCTAAAGAATATTTGAAATAATAAATTACTTGTGACAATTTACAAATCGCACCTAGTATTTATACATTCACACACACACACACACACACAAACACACACACACACACACACACACACAAACACACACATATATGTATATATATATATATATATATATATATATATATATATGGATAGGTTCGAATCCTGCCGAATGACAGACATTTTCGTAACAAAAATTTATCGTAAATACTCAATCTCAATCCGGTAAAATGAATATATAATATTGTTTAATTATATACAGAATATTTCCTAAATACGAGTATCGATCAAAAAGATAATATTCAAACAAATAATTTCAAATTGTCGGTTTGTTTATGACTATTTCGTTAATTTCCGTAACATGTTTACATTTGTTGACATTACAATACATTTCAGAGCAGGTATGGTTATTACGATGAATCGAAAATTGTGTTGTATAGGCTTGATTTGACTTTGTTTAGACTGTTGGTCATTCGTCGTCGAGCGGTCTCAGACGCGCCAGATCAATTTGTGGATTACTCTATAAAGATAGGGGTCGCAGGTTCGAATCCTGCCGAATGACACATATTTTCGTAACAAAAATTTCTCGCAAATAATCAGGCCGGTAGAAATGAATATATAATACTGTATGATTATAAACAGAATATATACTTAAATTATATATATATAATTGTAAATTTTTCTTTGAACAGGTCTCGAAAAAACCACCGAGTATAAACGCGGAGGGGAAAAAATGGAAACAAAAAAGAAACGAAGTAAGCACTTAAACATTAGTCAAAGTATTAGTCGAAAGAAAAAAAACCGAGACGAGTAACCTAACACGTAAAGTGCTCAATACACTGGTAGAGCAAATAAAAAAGAATGTAGCTAACCTAGAGAGCCAACGAAGGGTTCGTTGGCTCTCTAGGTTAGCTACATTCTTATATATATATATATATATATATATATATATATATATATAAACATATGCTGTTAAATATAAGAGACAATGAATGTCTATTATGTTTAATCATGAGCCGTTCTATATGTTTCGCAAAAGAATTATATATAAATTATATATATATATATATATGTTTCGCTAAAGACGACTGACAATGTACTGCCATAAATCTTTTTATTTAATTTTTCTTGTGTTCTTACAAGTATTTTTTTTTTCTTGAGACAAAAGGTGTCAAAACTGTCTAAAAGTTCTGCATATATGAGCGCTTTCAGCTATTCATTTAGACATAATCAAGGGCGATTTTTTTTTCTAACTCGATCTGTTGGTGTTAATGTAGGTGTCTGAAGTTGTAAGAATGTTTTATTTACCGAATTTTAAAAAAAAAACATGCTAATATCATCATCCAACAAGCCGACAAAGGTAGCATATTCGTAAATTTGGGCAAAGCCGATTAGCATAAAATCTTACAACACATACGATCGATTTAAATTCACCAAATTAAATAAAAGCACCACGCACACCCTAAAAAGATCCGTAAAAAAAACTGATAGCATCAAACAATGCCGATGTACACTACCAGCCATAATTATT
This sequence comes from Ascarosepion bandense, assembly GCA_037127315.1. NCBI lineage: Eukaryota > Metazoa > Mollusca > Cephalopoda > Sepiida > Sepiidae > Ascarosepion > Ascarosepion bandense. Next base: position 1,837,647 of record JBBBDQ010000299.1, on the reverse strand, counting down.
AGGCCACCCAAGTGTTTTAAAAAGTTTTGTATTCCATACTATTTTTTAGTATTTATTACCAATTGAGTAATTGTAAATGAAAATAGAATGGTTCTTTTGTTAATACTGCACTATAACATGTGCATCAAATGAATTTATAAATATTTAATAATTACCTATAATTGCAGTTTCATCAGTGAAAGAATGAAGAAAATTTAGGGTGATTCGGACGAGTTCATCTTTGCTTCCTTGCCTTGTAAAATTTTGCAAAGTAATAATAACAAAAGAACCATTAATTTTTCATTTAGAATTATCCACTTGGCGATAAATACTAAAAATAGTATGAAATACATCATTTCTTTTAAAAAACTAGGGTGGCCTAATAATTATGCCCGGTAGTATATATATAGCAAATCTACATGTGCGATAGGTAAATTGTCGCTATTTATCTTGTCAAATTTTGCAAATAATAATAACAAAAGAACCATTCTATTTTCATTTAGGAATAAATACTAAAAATAGTATGAAATACATCATTTCTTTTGAAAAACTGGGGTGGCCTAATAATTATGGCAAGTAGTGTAGGTTCCTTGTAAATCTACAAAATCATCGGCGACTATCAACCAGGATACTTATACGGAAGTATAAAAATACATAAAATTGGATATGCGCTACTACAGTTAAAATATTATTAACAAACATCCTTATCTATCAAACCTATCGACATAATCCTTGTATAGAAGTAATTCCATTCCATCTTCATCCATCAAAAAAAAAAAAAAAAAAAACTCTTGCATTTTCACAACCAAAGTTCCTTTCTACGACCATAATTACAATATCTACACCCAAACTAATGATGTTAGTATGGAGAAACTTCTCGGTCTATGTTTCTTAATCTACAACGTGTCTCATGTAGAAGACATGAAATATATGTCCGCTATACAGAAGATATTTTTATAAAAGCAAAAAACTAACAAAAAATTTATAATCTCGAAACCATATAAAAAAAAACGTTGTCTTTAACTTTACATATGAACTTAGTAAAAAAATAAAAAAAATAAAAAAAATAAAAAAACTCTCATTTTCGACGTTCTTGTAGAATTCAGTAATAATTCATTTGCCATTTGTTGTGGATCCAGGTGAGGAGCCAGACAAAATAATGAACAACAAAAACAGTTTTTGAGATAGAAAAATAGGTTATATTGAACGTAAATATACAAACTGGAATGCAGGTTAGTCATCCAGGAATACGATTAGTAAAGAATATATATATATATACAAGTCTTGAAGTGAAGCCGTGTTGAAATAATATGTCCGTGTAATATTCTGGCTGAGTGGGGTTCAGAACTACTATGCCAACTGACGCGGTTTTCTCTGTGTAACTTCGGTATCGTTCGGTAACATACGAATCAGTCCCGATGTCTCTCACGGATATTTACGGTTCTCTCCGAAAACTCTTACGAATCTCATTATGGCAGGTGTATATGTATACTGAAGGCGAGTCCATTATCATAGAAAAAGGGGAGATCCCACAACACCATTTCATTATAGACAAAAACGTACTTGCAGAAACTCTTGCCACTTTAGTTTTAAGAGTGAATGCCCACTTAGATATAAAATACTATTTATAAAACATTTCCTAAAGTGCGCACACGAGAATTTATCTTCTCGTCCCCTTTTCCATCAAGAACTCAATAATGTAAGACAGATGCTGGTTAAACAATGGTTTTTCTAGCTACCTCATCGACCACCAGATTTGACTATTCCTTTCTAATGTAACTAATAGTAATGCTGAATATATAGATAAAAACAATAACATTAACATCTACAAACGCCAAGTACATTTTAACTATAAGCAAGACGAATTTTCTGTTAGAAATATTATTATAAAGAAGTACACCCATCCTGTCGACCCGAACAAAAAAATTAAGCTATTACAACAAATTCAAAGAAACTAACTAATCATCAGATATCACAACTCACCCATAAAATCAAAACTACAAAAAAACAAAACAAAAAAAAACAACAACATTCTCTATGAGTTCAAATGCACCTAAAGAAACTGTGTTTCTGATCAAACCAATCTCATAAAATTTTACACCAGTCATAGTACTACATGCTTATCTAGACGACTTACATTACACCTACCTAACCATAGCTCAGTTAGTACTCATTTAAGCAAACACAGAAACCTACCCGATTCCATTCGAAACATACTAGTAGAAAATACAAGTATAATAGCTTCGTTCACATGTAAAAAAAAAAAATTAAATAAAATTTTTAAAAAAAATTAAATAAAATTAAAAAAAATTAAATAAAATTAATTACAGCCCTAATAATAAAAAAGAAAGAGCCAACACTCAATAAAATTAACTACGAATAAATCTATGAATAACCTACCATGTTAGATTGCACGTGTTTTGACTACTGGCTTAGAACAATCTTCAATGTATATATTATGTATTATTATGTCATTTTTCATCATATTTTGATTTCTGCTATGGTCGCACAACCTACCAAGTCTGCGGAAAGATCTTAGGCAGGTCGTGGTGTGTTGTTATGGCTCCATTTCATGTTTTTTCTATGTCCCATAACATCCCTAGCATTAAATAGAAAAAATTCTCCTTAATGCGTGGGTTGTACATAACAAGACATTTTTTTGTATATCTCTTAAGCTTGGGTTTCCATGGATTCTTTCAATGTGTTGTTTTGTTTCATTTGTTATCATTCCAAGTACACCTACTATCACTGGCATGATTCTTGTTTTCAATTTCCACATTTTTTCTATTTCAATTTTCAGGTCTTTATATTTTGACAGTCTTTCGAATTCCTTGATTGCTATGTTACAATCCGCTGGACAAGCCATATCAATTAATAGACAAGTTTTTTTCCTTTAACAATAATGTCCAGCCTATTTGCTTCAATTTTTCTGTCTGTTTAAATGGTGTAATCTCATAGAATGGTGACATCTTTTATTTCTGCAACTGGTACTGGGTGATGTTCATATCAGTGTTTGTTTACAGATTTCCCATAGTGTTTGCACATTGTCCAGTGTAAATATTGCCTCACTCTATCGTGACGATTTTTATATTCATTTGGGGTAAGTATAAAACATCCTGAGATTAGATCGTCTATTGTTTCTTGGTATTCATCACAGAACCTGCATTTTGGATCCACATTATTATGTATAATCTTTGCCTGAAAGTTCCTAGTGAAAAGATTTTGGTCTTCCGCTGCAAGAATGAAGCCTTCAGTTTCAGACTTTAAAACAGATGCACGTAATCATCGATGAGTATTAACTTTATCAATATTGGATTTATTAGCACGTTCTGGATATTGCCTATGCAGAGGTTTGTCTTGCCAGCCTTGTTTCATCTGTTTAAGAACTTTATCCTTGACTTTCTTTTTCATATTTTTTTGCCTCAATAGTTGGTTCTTGGCTTCTGTTTTGCTTTTTCTACAGAATCTACTAAATGTAAATCTTGTTTGTATTTACTGCCTTCTTTCATTATTGAATATTTTTTCTTTCTGTTTTCATGTTGTTTGACTAATTATATCATCCAGTCCTTTGTTGTTTCTATGTATGTTAGTAAGCCAATAGTTGTTGTCTTGTATGACAATTATAGCTAAATAAGACCTCTTCCACCTTCTTTACGGGGTATGTATAGACGGTCGACATCAGCCTTTGGATGATGCATCTTATGCTTAGAAAGGAGCTTTCTTTTCTTAGAATCCATTCGTCTGATGTTGTTTAGAGTCCAGTTCAAGATCTTGAAACTTTATTAGACCACCGGGATTGCAAGGCTATTAATGGCAATAATTCTGTTCTGAGAATTTAATACAGTTTTTAATATCAGTCGTAGCTTTCTATGGTACTCTTTACGCACTATTTCGTTCATTTTTTTATGGTGAATTCTTTCACTCTCATTTACACCCAGGAATTATTATTATTATGTCATTTTTCATCATATTTCGATTTCTGCTTTGGTCTCACTACCAACCAACTCTGGGGGAGACCTAAGGCAGGTCGTGGCGTGTTGTTATGGCTCCATTTCATGTTTTTCTATCTTCCCTACCATCCCTAGCATTACATAGATCAAGTTTTCCTTAGTGTGTGGGCTGTACTTAATAAGACAATTTTTTGTATGTCTCTTAAGCTGGAGTTTCCAGGGATTCTTTCAATGTGTTGTTTTGTTCCATTTTTTATCATTCCAAGTGCACCTACTATCACTGGCACAACTCTTGTTTTCAATTTCCACATTTTTTCTATTTCAATTTCCAGGTCTTTATATTTTGACAGTTTTTCAAATTCCTTGATTGCTATGTTACAATCCGCTGGACAAGCCATATCAATTAATAGACAAGTTTTCTCCTTCTGGTTTTTAACAATAATGTCTTCTTCTTCTTCTTCTTCTTCTTCTTCTTTTTCTTATTAATATTATTATTATTATTATTATTATTATCAAAAACACAGCTTTTCCAAATGTTTATTCTATGATTTTCATCATGTGTTATGAATTATATTTTATGAATGAGATTTGCCGCTTTAACTCTTTTGGAGCAAAATACAGTGTTTTCAAGAAGGTTTATGAAACGCTGATAATGCAGATATGTTATAAATATGCATTAAATAATGATTTTTATATATTGTTATAACGGAGACAAACTTATTCATTATTCAGCATTATTTCATTTTACCACATTAAAAATCGGCTTAACAATAAGGATATCTAGTACAGTTTTGTTTCGAATATCGCGATAACAGAAGTGAATCCTGATTTTCTCTTCCATTATGAGAACATTCACATTATGATAAGGTAGACTGTGTACAATATCCTATTATAAATTCATGGATTGAAATCAGCTCGGGCTGTTTTCTCGATAATTGGAATAGAAATAAATAAATAAATAATCTTTAGTTGGAACTGAGGTAATAGAATAATAAATAAATAAATAAATAAATTAATAAATAAATAAACAAAGTGAAATAAAAACAAGAGGAATGTTAGTGAAAATGATTTTGCGAATACCAATAATGCCAGTTCGCGCGAAAAACAGTTTTATCGGAAATAATCTTCACGATGCGACTTCAAAAGTTGTTTTCTCTGCACACTCGTAATGAGTGGAAGGCTTGTGAGAGCTAATTACGGCCAATTGTTGGTTTTAATTACTGGATAGCTGTTAATTAAAAAGCAAAAAGATCGGTCATGTGACAAAATGGCGCACGACGAAGATGTCCAGCGGAAATAGTGCTGATTGTTCGCGTTTCACAATTGCCGGCAAATTTCACCTTTATCACCCGGGAAGTGTGAAAGATCTTTGTTTCTTGTTAGATTAAATGAAAAGAAGATAATCTTCTTTTATTTTTTTATTCTTATTTTTCATTCCATTTTTCTTCCGTCCTTCATCCATTCATTCATGTTTTACATTCTCTTCCGTAAGCCTTCTTCTTCTTCTTCTTCTTCTTCTTCTTCTTCTTCTTCTTCTTCTTCTTTCCTTCCTTGAATTCAATTTTCAAATTTTCTTCAAACTTCCTTCCTTTATTTATTTTTACCTTTTTTTTCAATCCATTTATTTTATGTCAACTCCTTTACAACTCTGTGATTCTTTTTAATTTTCATATCTTTCATTCGTTCCTTTGTCTTTTTTTTTAATTTTATTCTTTCTTTTATTTTCTTTTTTTCCGCTTTGATCCCTTTCTTCCTTCTTCTTCTATTTCTTCTTCATCTTCTTGTATTGTTTCTTTCTTAAAGCTTCTCATCCCCACTGTCCCTAGTAATTAACTAAATCCCTATGACCCGTTCCCTAAACGGTCTTCTTTCCATCATAACTGCTTGCTTGCTCACTTGTGTCAACTATAACTGATACCCATTTCTCGGTAGTAATCGTTTCTCTTCCCAAAACCTTTTAATGACATCTTTAATATAATTATACGTCTTTTCCTCGTATCCAACACAAGAGAATGGCTTACAAGAGCCGATTACAAAAATATTCACAAAATAGAAAAAATAAATAAACCCGTGAAAAAAAAAAATGACAAATCAATTCCTTTTGCTAGTTGATGACTATTTTGATCGCGTCATTCAGTACATAGTAAGAGTCCACTGGTAAAATCTCATAACAATGATATCAGGTGTACGACTCAAATCGTAAGGTTAATGATAATTCAATACTATTCAACACTAGCGTAAAAAACCACAATCCTGAAATCCTGCTTGATAAGCACGATCCTGCGGAGGGCTAATTGGGCCCAAAATTAAATAAACTTCTGGTTCAGCTTAGAAAGCAGCAATGATAATTTTGAAGAAATAATTTTGAATTCCTCAATTCACTTCATGGAACTTCAAAACCTCACTTTCTCTCTGATTTGGGCCATAAGTCCAATTCAGGCCAAAAGACTGAGTTTAGCAAAAAGTCCAATTTAGAGCAAAAGACCGATTTAGGCAGAAAGTCTAATTCAGACCAAAAATCCAATTTAGGTAGAAAGTCCAAATTGGACCAAAACTCGGATTTGGGCAGAAATTCTAATTCAGGCCGAAAATTGAATTGCATGACAAACTCCGTGGAACTTCCATTGAGTTGATTTCTTCAAATCATAAACTCTGTGGAACTTCAAGCACTCACGTCAGAAAACCTCTCACTGTAATTGTGATTCTTTGGCGTTTGGAAGAAATAACATTTATTTCCTCAATTCACAGAATTTTCGAGATATTTTACAATGAATTTAAAACAACGTTTTTTTTTAATTCATAAATTTGTTGTGTTACTTCAAATTCAATATAGATTTAAAAATTTAAATCACTAATCTTTTTCAGTTATTTAAAAATTAAAAATTTTAACTGTTTCCTTTCTCATCCAGACACAAATTCCAATGTGGGATGTTCAAGAACAAGATGAAGGATAGATTTTTAATCCCAGGATCATCCTGATTCCAAAAGATATAACATGTAGAATAAATGAGTCCCGAATTAGAAGGGGAGGATCAGGCACACGAAGAGAAAGACAGAATTTGTTCTTTATTTATTTAGATTAACTTTTCTATCAGATGATTATAAAGCCAAAATCTAAACTTATTTATATATGGAACTTTGTCTGTGGGTGTGTCTGTGTGTGCGTCTGTGTGTCCGTTACCTATAGACTCCGAACCGGCTGAACCGATTTTCTTGAAAATTTACATAGTTGTACTATAAGCGTCTGCGAGTGTTCTTAGATATGTTTTGTGCCGAGGTACCCCCGATAAATATCGAAAATCGAAAAAATCGGGTTATAGAAGCAAGTTTCAAGGTTGCACTTCTTACAATAGTGCAGAAAATCGATAATATATACATATAAAAGACAAGATGTTTGTGTGTGTGTCTGTTTATCTGCCTGTATGTCTGCATTTTTTTTTCAGCACTTTTATTTTAGCTTTTGCTTCGGGTTTGGCTCTAAGTAGGTATAAATGTAGTTCTTAGTCTCAGCCATGATACCATTTACTCAGAGGACTTATTTAGTCTTCGAAATTCAGTTTACGACGAAAAAAACTTATTTGATACCGATACCAGGAAATCAAAATTTGACTTACATCCATTCATTTTTCTTTCAGTCGACGGTTTCGCTTTAACTGGAAACAATTATTGCTTTTTAGTCTTTCGTGGCAACGTCCAAAGAGGCTGAGCTCCAGGACCATGGATTAGTTTTAAAGCTTTCATTACACCCGAGCAACGCCGGGCTATACTGCTAGTAAATTATATGAATGATCTTCGGAATTACTTTTTAAATCCTTATTCCGCTATTTCACCGATTTTTGTTATTCTTTCTCTTCCTCATTTCATTCATTTATATTTTGTCATTTTGCATTTTTTATTTTATTTATTTATTTTTGAAGTTATTTTGAATTTTCAAGTATTCTGCTTTTTCTTTCCTTCTTGTAGAACATGAAATCGCCAATCTCTAAAATGAAGCAATGATCGCAATACGCCTGTCAAAATATGAGATAGAAAAGTTTGGAATTTATGTCATTTCAAAGAGCAAGATGTTTGAAAAATAATGCTGTCCATCAGCTAAAAAATTACCGAGCAGAGAAGGACCGTTTATAGGGTAACTTTTTGCGTAAATTACGAAAATGACACGCATTTTTGCCTATCAGGTCTCATTTTTCCGTAAATCGTGATTGAATTTTTTACATTATTAAGTAAATTTCTCACTTACACATAAGTTTCAAAATTACTTAATATATATATATATATATATATATATATATATATATATATATATATATATATATTATTTTCAGGTAGATATAATACTTAATACTTTCATATTAAATTAAGGTTAGTCAAACAATTTGTAAAGGCCCTAGACAACTCTAAACCTGCTTTTAAGTATCTTACAAGAAAGTTTCCCAAATTAAGGTATGCAAAATATAAAGGAAGGTGTATTGGTTCGTCCACAGATTAGAAAACTTATGCTTGACGACGTTTTTGATGACACTATGACTGAATGGGAACTAGCAGTATGGGTTAGCTTCTAGAGAGTATGCTATAGTGGGTTGCTTATCTATTCTTTTCTGTTCGTAGTGGAGAGTCCGTTCTAGTGAAGGGTAGTTGTATACTGTTGCAGGTTGGCGGAATTTTGCTTTGTTGTAGACAGCCCACTATAAGTCATAAAGAAAGGTTATAAACCAAGAAAAGCAAATTGAGTTGAAAGATAACATTTTATATATAACACATATCAATTAGTGTTTTTACACTTGAAGTAATACATGAAGTATAGGTCCAACGGAGGTTAAAATGTTCATGGCAATAAAATGCTGAAAGAGAATTAATGCTTAGGAATTTGGGAGCGTGTAAGTAAGGAATGTCTTTGATATATTCGCTCCTTAGGTCAGTAAGTAGTTTTAAGACAGGGAAGAAGGTAAGGAGAGGTGAAGGGAGGCGAACATAGTAGCCGCTTGACTTAGGCCAATGGGATATTGATTACTCTCTTCTCCTCGAGTCGGTCTGCCTGTCAATGCTTTCTGTATCCGCTTTTTATATCTTCTTTTTGGATCACAGCAACTCATTTGGGATTTCACACTTGTATTTGGTTCTGTGCTTCCCATTGGCTGATAAATAAAATTCGCATAGGCTCGCGAACTGGAAATTTAATATTTAATTAATTTTTAGTTTTCAACCGGAACATCTGCGCGGATCCGGCGGCGCAGCGACGACTTTTGGTCATTTACTTTTTGGTTGTGAAAGCGCAAACATCCGGTCTATCGCTTTTGCTCGGTGTCACCACAATGCAATAGGTTTTTTGGGAAAGCATATTATGAAGTTTTAGTGGCTGATTTGATTAAATCATATCAGAGATTGGGTTGTAACATGTCGCTAAAGCTCCATTTTATCCACTCCCATCTTTCATTTTTTCCGGAAAATCCATCAGACCCAAGCGATGAACACGGTGAACGATTTCACCAAGACATAGCTGCAATGGAAACTCCTTACAAAGGAAAGTGGAGCCCAGCTATTTTGGCAGATTTTATTTGGAGTCTACAACGTGATGAGCCTGGTAGCGGGCATAAGAAGAAACCTAAGTACCGCTAAACATCGCTCACAGTTTAAATTTGTTTTGTGTATGTCTTTTTCTTGCAATTTAAGTTAATTTTACAACATTTTGAAACATTTTATCATGTGAAATCGTAAAAATAAATAGTTAAAATTTTCATTGCAAATCTAAATATAGTTGTATATACTTGTAAAATATGGTAAACAATCATTAAAATTTTCATTTAAAATCACTTAAATTAATTCAGTGAAACTATAGTAATTGGTCTGGAAATCCTTAATTTACGAAAAATATAAAATTTTAGTATGCGATTTTCAAAAAATTGAGATTTGATAGAGAAAAACGGTTTGCAGATTCGGAATCAGCGCACCCTAATTACTAAAAGTCAACTACTCTTAGCCTAGTAATTTATTGAATGTTAAATATTGTTGGACAGTGCAATAAGACTTTGAACTCGTTTACAGACTTCGTTTTACCTGTCAATAACTATTGGATTCATATTCTTCATTGTTCTTTGTCGTAGTACACGTACGATAACTGAAAGCGGTAAAATTATTGGTCATAACTGAGTTGGGCTTCAGAAACTAATTATTGACTCGCCTAAACTCTAATTAGTAATAGACTTAGTCGTAACTCGCTATTTAAACACCTATTGCGAGCACAGATATCGAGAAAACGCATTGATTCTACTAACACTGGTTACATTTCTTTAACAGACCAGGTGATGTTTTGTACACGAGAGAACGTTTTTTTTTTATTTGAAAAAAGGTCGTCGAAAAGAAATCGCACGACATTATCGCTAAACATTTCGATATAAACTCTCATTAGTTGAATAACCATACATTAATTAATGATTTTATTATAAATTGAAACGGTTTACGTCACTCAATGATAATAAATAACAACCGATCTTTTAACAAGGTTCGTTTATTGTTATTAGAAAAACATTAAAACCCCAGGCAACTTTATACATTTCGAAGCATCAAAACTGAGACATAACATTGAAGTAGATAGACTAAACTATCGCTCGGTTCACACTTCACCCACGTCTATTGAACGGGTGAAGTGGCTCATCCCTTGTTTCCTGTTTAGGATGTGGTTTCCGGTTTTCTCTTTTCCAATCTTTTACTCTTTTCCATTCTTTTCCTCTTTTTTTTTTTTCAACTGGAGTAGATAGACTAAACTATCGCCAGGTTCACATTCCACCCACGTCTATTGAACAGGTGAAGAGGCTCATCCCTTGTTTCCTGTTTAGGATATGGTTTCCGCCTTTCTCTTTTCCAATCTTTTACTCTTTTCCATTCTTTTCCTCTTCTTTTTTTCAATTGGAGTAGATAGACTAAACTATCGCCCGGTTCACACTCCACCCACGTCTATTGAACAGGTGAAGAGGCTCATCCCTTGTTTCCTGTTTAGGATATGGTTTCCGCCTTTCTCTTTTCCAATCTTTTACTCTTTTCCATTCTTTTCCTCTTCTTTTTTTCAATTGGAGTAGATAGACTAAACTATCGCCCGGTTCACACTCCACCCACGTCTATTGAACAGGTGAAGAGGCTCATCCCTTGTTTCCTGTTTAGGATGTGGTTTCCGGCTTTCTGTTTTCCAATGTTTTCACTCTTACGTAGCCCCCTGCACATCAGTGGCGTTACCACCTTGCTCGGGGTGATACGATTAAAAAAATAAAAGTAAGAGTCATGAAGTCTAAAAAATTAAAATTTTTAATACAATGTCTTTCGTGTTGTTGTTAAATTACAGATAAGGTTTTTTTTTCATAAAGCGTAAACAGATTATATAATAGTTGTTAATAAGAGTTCCAACTGTAAAATCATTATAGGATGATGGATGTGCGTTGTGGTGCAGTGGATATCAACTCAGAACGACAAATCGGGGAACCGAGTTCGAATTCCAGTTAAATTCCTTGCATTCACTTACGCGCAAATACTCTTTGGAAAGGTATTAATCCGTCATTTCCCTCTAGTTATGGGTTAAATAACAGGACAGATTGGGTTCTATAACCTTGGCTGGGAGTCTACAGCAGAAAGCAATGGCATCCTACTGCGGAATAATTTTCTCTCCAGTCAGTCATGTCTCTTTCGAGACATGAGCACCCAAGCGTGTATCACGTATGGCACTTGACTGACTGAGCATAATAGTTGGAAAGAGGTAAAGCTTCTACTGCACATAAAGTGAGGGATTAATTTTCTCTTGCTATGAAGTTATAAACTGATCACCCACTAATTAGTACTTAATAATATAATACATCTCTTCCCCCTCTAGCTATGAGTCAAATAACAGGACAGATTGGGTTCTGTAGCTTTGGCCGGCAACCAATCTACTGCAGACAGTAATTGCCACCTACTACGGGATAATATTCTGCCCAGTCAGTCATGTCTCTTTCGAGACATGACCGCCCAAAGCGTGTATCACGTATGGCCCTTAACTGACTGAGTGTATCATTTTCTCTTAGTGTTGGAGAGCATTTTTCATTTCCTTGTTAGATTGAGGAATATTGTTCACTAGCAGGATAGCCCGGCGTTGATCGGGTGTAATGAAAGCTATAAAACTAATCCACGCTCCTGGAGCTCAGACTAAAAAGCAAAAAAAGTTGTTTCCAGTTAAAGCGAAACCGTAGACTGAAAAGAAAAATGAATGGATGTAAGTCAAATTTTGATTTCCTGCTATCGATATCAAATAAGTTTTTTTCGTCGTAAACTGAATTTTGAAGGCTAAATAAGTCCTCTGAGTAAATGGTATCATGGCTGAGACTCAATTATACCTACTTAAAGCCAAACCCGAAGCAAAATCTAAAATAAAAGGGCTGAAAAAACAGACATACAGGCAGATAAACAGACACACACACAAACATCTTGACTTTTATTTATATATATTATCAATTTTCTGCACTATTGTAAGAACTGCAACCTTGAAACTTCTGAATATCGTTTCTTATGCCTTTGTCTATGAGTGTATCAAATTTGATTAAAATCGGACAACTCCTTCTATAAACCAATTTTTTCGATTATCGATATTTATCCGGTTTTACCTCGACACAAAACGTAGCTAAGAACGCTCGCAGACGCTTATAGTACAACTGTGTAAATTTTCAAGAAAATCGGTTCAGCTGTTTCGAAGTCTATAGGTAACACACACACACACACACACACACACACACACACACACACACACACACACGCACACACACACACACACACACACACACACACACAGTTTCATTTATAAATAAGTTTAGATACAGTGGAATTGTCCGTAAACGATAAGTTAATTTGAAAATCACTTTTTTGCTTTCTGACAAAACATCGTAAAGCCACCGATGAAAATCTATAGAATTGAAAATTGCCAGATGCTAACTATGAGCTCCTAAGTTAGTTTTTCGTGCCTTGGTCAACGATAATTTTCGTTTGTTACATTCAAGTTACGGATCAGTCAATTGCCAGACGTGATACACGCCAAGGTGATCATGTCCCTTTCGAGACATGACATGACTGACTCGGTAGAAGATTTTCCCGCAGTAGGTTGCCATTACTTTCTGCGGTAAGCTGGTTAACAACCAAAGCTACAGAACCCAATCTGTCCTGGTTTTCAATTATAGGGAGAGAAGAGATGAATTAATTCCTTTCTGAAAGGGTATTTGTGCGTAATTGAATGAAAAGAATTCAAACTAAAATTCGTCATTTTTTTTATTCAGAGCTGATATCTATTGCACCAGAAAAGGATACCGGTCTAGATTTGCAGAAAGCCGTAAACACGCTTCCTTTTTTTCCTGTTATCACATAATAACCTTCAATATATATATATATATATATATATATATATATATATATTGTGTGTGTGTTTTGGCAGCATTTTTTCATTAATGCAAGTTTCGTTGAATAATATAGACAAATTTTGTCTATTTATTTTGTGTAGGATCCTTTCGTATAGTCTGATAAGCTTGATGGTGCTATCGTTAAAAGACGACAAGAAATCGCAATAATTGTTGATTTTTTTATCAGGGTTGAGCTTTCGGCTTACATAAGCCATTATCAAAGACTGCAATTTCTTGTCTTTTAACGATACCACCATTAAGCTTATCAGACTATACGAAAGGATCCTACACAAAATATACAAAATTTGTCTATATTATTCAACGAAACCTGTATTAATATATATATCTGTGTGTGTGTGTGCTTGTGTGCGTGTGTGTGTGTGTGTGTGTGTGTATTTGCGTGTGTATGTGGATTAACGGTCATGAGATCGACAATAGATTTTGAAAATGGCAAGGAATTTTCAAGATGTATTGCTTAGACAGCACACGTGGACATTGGTTGTTGGAGAATTTGTGTCATCAGAGTTCGCTGGTTATATATATATATATATATATATATATATATATATATTTGGGAATGACCAAATAAAAGTTCAGGCCGAGGTCATCTTATCACTTGAGATAGAAATACAACCCTCCGTAATAACTAACACTGTAAATCTAACCCCCTCGCCCGGGTTTTTTTTTGTCCTGTCCTCCCAGGATTCTTTTTGCCTGGACCCATTCAATTTGGTCTGAAGAGCGGTCTGTAAGACCTCCGCGAAATAAGCTATTACCAATGGATTTACAAAAGCATCCTACTTATTTTCATTATTTATATATATATATATATCTGTGTGTGTGGGGGGTGTTTATGAAAAGATGATATAGTCACTTTTCAGTACTTGCGGTAAAAATAAACATTAATTCTAATTTTTTCTTTCTTTGCATCTGTTCTTAATATAAGACTGGATAAATTTTGTATTGTCTTTGCGCTTTTAAGAATCAGTTTGGATCGTAGCCCTGGCCCTAACTCTAGCTCTAACCCATACCAGACACCGTATGTTATATGGATTCAAAAATGTCTCTTTGCCAATGGAAGCGGCACGATTTATTGGTTCTGTCTATGGAAATGACGCATTAAATGTCCGAAGATGCTATCAATCTTTTGATAATTTTCGATTGGGAATTTTTTCTCTTGAAATTTTTTTTTCAATATGGATTATCCAATTCTGTCAATGTTGCACTTTCCAAACCAGATTTGCAGAAAATCCTAAGCGAATTGCGTGAGTGTTAGCAAAAAAAGTTCAATAAAAAACACGCATCGATCATGAAACATTTTCATTGACTCGGAACTTGGTCATTAGGTCCCTGATGACTTTACTATTTTTAAGCTTAATGAAAAGTTACCTCTTGTACTTAACAAGAAGAACATACTTATTACTGAACATTTTTGGTGGGATGAGGCGGGAAAGAATCATCATCAACGCTGAAGAGTCATATGCCACATGGTTTGCATTTACTGAAAGAACGAATTCATCCCCACAAAAAGATTATGCCGGAAGAAAGCTATACTTTGTGTATAGTGAAAACACGTCTATCATAAAACAAGCAGTATAGCCCGGCGTTGCTCGGGTGTAAAACTAATCCATGGTCCTGGAGCTCAAACTCTTTGGACGTTGGCGCGAAAGACTAAAAAGCAATAGTTGCTTCCAGTTAAAGCGAAACCGTAGTCTGAAAGAAAAATGAATGGATGTAAATCAAATTTTGATTTCCTGGTATCGATATCAAATTTTCTACACTATTGTAAGAACTGCAACCTTGAAACTTCTGAATATCGTTTCTTATGTCATTGTCTATGAGTGTATCAAATTTGATTTAAATCGGACCACTCCTTCTATAACACGATTTTTTCGATTATCGATTTTCGATATTTATCGGCAGTACCTCGACACAAGACCTAGCTACGAACACTCGCAGACGCTTATAGTACAACTGTGTAAATTTTCAAGAAAATTGGTTCAGCCGTTTCAGAGTCTATAGGTAACGATACACACACACACAGACACACACACACACAGACAAAGTTCCATTTATGTACTCGGAGGGTTTTTCGAAACGAGTATAACGATAAGTTTATATATATATATATATATATATATATATATATATATATATATATATAAATTTCTCAAGTACTTTCAGTGTCATCCAAGGTCATCTTCAGGAGTCAATCGCTTAGATAAAATATTATTGTAGTTGATAGTTGCGAATTTTTTGTGCCTGTGCATAAAATGCACGCTGTGAATTAAAAAAAATACTGTTATATAAAAAAAAAGATATAAAATAATAAAATATACTGTTATATATGCTGAAAGATGTTATACAATATAAAATTACTCTTATATACATAATTTATATTTGTAAATTGATTTTTTTTAATTAATTTTTAGTCTTAGCAATTCATCCGTGAAGATAATCTTGGCTAAGATTGAAAGTACTTAGGAAAATAAAAGGAATGTGAAAAACTAAGGAGTAAATGAGTTTAATTGCAACATTAAGAAATTAAAATAGGAGAGCACAACGATTTGTATTAAACTTTTCGATTTTCGATTAGTAAATATAATTTCACTTAAAAGTTAATTCACTGATTTGAGAGGATAAAAAATTAAAAACATAATAATGTCTAAATTATTCAACCAAACAATGCCAGCTGGTGCATGGTGCACCCTTTTTTTAATAAGTTCTCGAATGATTAATATACAGTTTAATCAATAAACAGAACGTCTACTGAAATATGGGTATCTGCTAAAAATCACTTTTAAGTAGGTACCTCCACTCATTTTCGATAACTAATTTTGAAATTGAGTTTTTGACATTAAATTTTTTTGAAACTTTTATTTTAGTTTTAATTGAAAGATAAATTATTAAATTTACTATTTCCAGTAAGCAAAATACTCTGGTGTATTTTAAACAGAAATTATATTGATTGAAATCTAAAAATTCTCGGTGTTAAAAATTTTGCAAAAATAAGATATACTACTGTGACTTAGTAAATTTAATATTACAGTAATCTGATTTACAGAAGTATTACTTATTTATAGCATGAAATTTAGAATAAAACCATTTCTTAAACACAGAGTTGAACTTTCTAACCTTTCCGCCGTATTTGAAATGTATTGACAGATTGACAGATGCGAGATAAGATAAGTGTATGACGATCACGAACTTTTATTGTAAGGGGAACAAATCTTTAAGCACATGATCTTTTAATGTGCACACAGAAATTACCACACACACACAAAAAATAAAACACACACACACACACACACACACACACACACACACACACACAAATGAAAATTATTTTTAAAATAGGAGAGCACAACGATTTGTATTAAACTTTTCGATTTTCGATTAGTAAGTATAATTTCACTTAAAAGTTAATAAACAAATCTTTGAAATATTTTTAAAATATTTAAAATATTTTTGAAACTTGAATATGAATTCATATAATTAAGAAAAAACTGAAAACAATTCTTTTAAAAGTTCATTATTAATCGAAATTTTTTTCTTTAATATATATATATATATATATATATATATATATATATTTTAATCATATCACCCCAAGCAAGGCGATAACGCCACTGATGCGCAGGGGACTACGTAAGGGTAAAAAAAATGGAAAAGAGAAAGCCGGAAACCACATCATAAACAGGGAACAAGGGATGCGCCTCTTCACCTGTTCAGTAGATGTAGGTGGAGTGTGAACCGGGCGATAGTTTAGTCTATCTACTCCAATTGAAAAAAAAAATAAAAGAGTGAAAAGATTGGAAAAGAGAAAACCGGAAACCGCATCCTAAACAGGAAACAAGGGATGACCCTCTTCACCTGTTCAATAGATGTGGGTGGAGTGTGAACCGGGCGATAGTTTAGTCTATCTACTCCAATTGGAAAAAAAAAATAAAAGAGTGAAAAGATTGGAAAAGAGAAAACCGGAAACCACATCCTAAACAGGAAACAAGGGATGAGCCTCTTCACCTGTTCAATAGATGTGGGTGGAGTGTGAACCGGGCGATAGTTTAGTCTATCTACTCCAATTGGAAAAAAAAAAATAAAAGAGTGAAAAGATTGGAAAAGAGAAAACCGGAAACCGCATCCTAAACAGGAAACAAGGGATGAGCCCTCTTCACCTGTTCAATAGATGTGGGTGGAGTGTGAACCGGGCGATAGTTTAGTCTATCTACTCCAATTGAAAAAAAAATAAAAGAGTGAAAAGATTGGAAAAGAGAAAACCGGAAACCGCATCCTAAACAGGAAACAAGGGATGACCCTCTTCACCTGTTCAATAGATGTGGGTGGAGTGTGAACCGGGCGATAGTTTAGTCTATCTACTCCAATTGGAAAAAAAAATAAAAGAGTGAAAAGATTGGAAAAGAGAAAACCGGAAACCACATCCTAAACAGGAAACAAGGGATGAGCCTCTTCACCTGTTCAATAGATGTGGGTGGAGTGTGAACCGGGCGATAGTTTAGTCTATCTACTCCAATTGGAAAAAAAAAATAAAAGAGTGAAAAGATTGGAAAAGAGAAAACCGGAAACCGCATCCTAAACAGAAAACAAGGGATGACCCTCTTCACCTGTTCAATAGATGTGGGTGGAGCAAAGTAATTAAAAGTTTATCAAATTAAATAATGTCATAGTTTTACTGCATTTTTTATTTTACTATTGAAAGCAGATTTTTAGAAATAATTGCAAAATGTTTCAAAAAATAATAAATGATTTTCATCTCCAATGAGTCCTGCGTTTAACTAATAAAACCGAATTTTCCAACAAAATTTAATTTCTTAAAATTTCATGAACTTACGTGAAGATAGGGTAACAGATATGAAAAAGAATTATTCTTACCAAGATTTTTTAAAAGTTACAATTTCAAACAAAATTTCATTCATTTGTGAATAAGTCCTGGAACTTCCATTAAAATCCGACGGTTATTTCATTTTTGCAAGAATTTCCAAATTAATGTGTTTGTCACCGGAAAAAAACAGAGTTATGTAATATTACGTTCTCCATTGTAAACTCGTAACGATTTGGTTACAAAAATACAAACAAGATTTTTGACCAAAATTTTGAACGTGTTAGAAGGAATAAAAAAAAAATAAATTACTTTTAATAAGAACATAAACATTTTGATGAAAAAAGTTCGTTTTTAGTAAGTTTGGGGCTTTTTTAAATTCAGACTATGCTGTTTTTTCAGCGATTTAGAGGAGTTGCCTACATTTAAACTTTAACGGGTGCACGTGGTTGAGTTACTAGTCATGTTTGTATTTCATTAAACAGTGAAATTAATAAAAACAGGCCGAAATTGAGAAGTCAGGGCTAGGAAGTTATTTTCTGTCCGAAACAATCCTGTACATATACAAATCTATCATCCGGCCGTGCATTAAATATTGCTGCCTTATCTGGTCGGGTGCTCCTGCTATCCACCTAGGCGTCCATGACAAAATCCGACGGGGAATCTGTAATGTGATCGATCCCGACTTGGCATCCGCCCGTGCATTGTATACTGCTGCCATATCTGGTCGGGTACTCCTGCTATCCACCTGTGCGTCCTTGACAAAATCAAACGGAGAATCTGTAATGCCATCGATCCCGACTTGGCATCCGCCCGTGCATTAAATATTGCTGCCATATCTGGTAGAGTGCTCCTGCTATCCACCTTGGTTTTCTTTGACCAAATCAAACGGAGAATCTGTAATGTGATCGATCCCGACTTGGCAGCTAGTATACAGTCGCTTTCTCACCGACGCAGTGTGGCTTCCCTGTGTCTCTTCTACAAATACTTTCACGGCTTCTACTCCGATGATCTTAACTCACTGGTACCCCCTATATATGAATTTCCTCGAGCCACAAGATTAGCAACTAGGTCCCACCCTTTTACTGTGAAACCGATAAATTATAAACGCAAATTCTACTTCTTTTATCGCACTTTCTTCCGCATACTTGCTTTCCCTACAGCTACAATCGTCAAGAATTCAAATGTAAAGTCAACAGTCATCTTCTGTCTCAATAACTTGCATCCTCTTTTTCATGCTTTGTCTCCGCCCACTCCACTCTCATCAGTATTCTCATCCTTCTCTTACCCACTTCCTGACACCCCTAGTAACCTGTCACTCTTTCTCATAACATTCCTCCTATGTAACCCTCTGCATAATAGTGACAGTAAAATTATAAAAAAAAGAAGCAAAACTGCCTCCGACAGAAATAGAATTAGCAACCCTTTTTTACTTTAAGGAAACCATTTTTTAAACTAAAGTGTTCTTCTACAAGTGCAACCACGGAACCAGGCTGACAGGTCAAAGTTAAAGAAAGTATGCTTTTCATCCTTGAGAGTTCTAAGAATCTATATCTGCTAGGTTCCCAGTATTTACTTTACTCGGACTATTGTCCCCATTTTTGTTGCCATTTGTACGACGTTTCGGTCGTTGTACGCGTCGGCCTTCTTCAGATGCTTGGATCAGTTTTTTTTATCGAAACGTAAACAACAGTTATTTTTCGAAAATATTTTTTATTCGACGTTATTTTTTTTATTACTATAAGCTTTGTTTTAATTCCTACACGTGTTTTTGCTTCATTAAATGGTGAAATTAATGCCAACGGGTCTGAATGACGACTCGTCAATTTCGCTCAATTTCGCCCGGTTGTTATTAATGTCACTGCAGAAGTTCGACCTCCCAAAACCTTTTTTGTAAAAGATAGAAGCTTAACGGTGCACTTGCAAAAAGGCATTTGATTTAAAAGTGCTACAAAGAAGATTTTGATAATTTTATTCCACAAAAAAAAAAAAAAGATTTTGCTAATTTGATTTCACCAAAACAAAAAGAAGATTTTGATAATTTGCTTCCACCCAAAAAAGATTTTGATAATGTTATTCCACCGAAAAAGAGAAGATTTTGATAATTTTATTCGACCAAAAAAAAAAAGAAAAAAAAGAAAATTTTGATAATTTGATTCGAAAAAAGAGTTTTGATAATTTGACTCCAACAACAACAAAAAAAAACAAAACAAAAAAATAGAATATTTTAATAATTTTACTCCACCAAAAAAAGAAGAATTTGATAATTTGATTTCAACACCAAAAAAAATAAAAAAATAAAAAAATAAAAAAAATTGATAATTTGATTTCACCAAAAAAGATTTTGATAATTTGATTCCACCAAAAAAACAAAAAACAAAATCAAAAAAAAAACTTGATAATTTGATTCCAGCAAAATAAAGAAAATTTTGATAATTTAATTCAACAAAAAAAGAAGTCTTTGATAATTTGATTCAACAAAAAAATATTTTGGTTTCACCAAAAAAAAAAAAAGAAAAAAGATTTTGATAATTTG
The DNA here is from genome assembly GCA_037127315.1 of Ascarosepion bandense. Taxonomy (NCBI): domain Eukaryota; kingdom Metazoa; phylum Mollusca; class Cephalopoda; order Sepiida; family Sepiidae; genus Ascarosepion; species Ascarosepion bandense. The sequence continues at coordinate 1,816,941 of JBBBDQ010000299.1, read as the reverse complement.
ATTACACCAAAAATAAAGAAGATTTTGATAAATCGATTCTACCAAAAAAGCAGAAGAGTTTGATAATTTGAATCCGCTCCCAAAAAAGAAAGAATTTGACAATTTTATTCCACCAAAAAAGAAGAGTTTGATAATTTGATTCCACAAAAAAAAAAAAAGATTTTGATAATTTGATTCCACAAAAGAAAAAAAAATAAACAAAAAGAAAACAATTGGAGGTTTCAATCGTTTAAAACTGCCTATTTTGTCGTTTGCTTCGGCAATGAAGACAAGTTACAAATCCTGTAATATTTTCATGTTGGGAGTTTATATTTTCCTCTTACTACCGTTGAATCCATAGGAAGGGCCCTATCAAGTGGTCATTATACCTCAGAGATTAGTTCTTCGAGCAAGTGCAGTTTTGGAATATGATAGTCGTCCATACTTGATCCAACAACCTATCCATCATCAGGAACACTGAGACTATCGAACCAAATAAAACTATTAGAATGATAAGGATTATTAAAACATAGCGAGTATATGTCAGCATTCTGTTAGGGCATTTAGTTCAGTACACAGAATCACATACACACGCACATGCACACATGTTCACATACTTACGTACGCATCCATAAGCTCGAGCGAACACGCACGCACGCACACACGCACGCACGCACAGCAATAATTTCCAACGTGCACATACACGGTTTTCATAATTACAGAATTTACATAGCTCAATATTCAATATTTGCCATAAGAAAATGATTTAAAAAATTAAAGCAACTGAAACTTAGATTCTAGAGATATAACTAATTTCTAGAGATATATCTAATTTCTAGGGATATAACTAATTTCTAGAAATATATATCTAATTTTTACGGATATAACTAATTTCTAGAGATATATCTAATTTCTAGGGATATAACTACTTTCTAGGGATATAACTAATTTCTAGAAATATTTGTCTAATTTCTACGGATATAACTAATTTCTAGAGATATGTCTGATTTCTAGAGATATAACTAATTTCTAGGGATATAACTACTTTCTAGAGATATATCTAATTTCTATGAATATAACTAATTTCTAGAGATATATCTAATTTCTACGAATATAACTAATTTCTAGGCATATATCTAATTTCTAGAGATATATCTAATTTCAATAAATATAACTAATTTCTAGATATATATCTGATTTCTAGAGATATAACTGATTTCTAGGGATATAACTAATTTCTAGGGATATAACTAATTTCTAGAAATATATATATAATTTCTACGGATATAACTAATTTCTAAAGATATATCTAATTTTTCGAATATACCTAATTTCTAGAGATATATCTAATTTCTAGGGATATAACTACTTTCTAGGGATATAACTAATTTCTAGAAATATTTGTCTAATTTCTACGGATATAACTAATTTCTAGAGATATGTCTGATTTCTTGAGATATAACTAATTTCTAGGGATATAACTAATTTCTAGAGATATATCTAATTTCTATGAATAATAACTAATTTCTAGAGATATATCTGATTTCTAGAGATATATCTGATTTCTAGCGATATATCTGATTTCTAGGGATATAACTAATTTCTAGGGATGAAACTAATTTCTAGAAATATATATCTAATTTCTACGGATATAACTAATTTCTAGAGATATATCTAATTTTTCCGGATATACCTAATTTCTAGAGATATATCTAATTTCTAGGGATATACCTAATTTCTAGGGATATAATTACTAATTTCGAGGGATATAACTAATTTTGCGAAAGCCTACACCTAGATATGAATTTTATTTTAACAAACGATAAAATATGAATGCTAATCGCTGCATTATAAACTTGTTAAAGAAGCCTTAACTTGAGAAAAGAAAACCTCCATTTGTTTCCTGAGCGTATGATGTTAGAAAAAGATTCAGATGGATGATATGCTCCAAGTTGATACAAAAAGACCCTGAAAGATTACACGTTACCACAAAAGGTTACACCAAATCCTTGCTTGGGTCAATTTCTATTTTTTTTTTTGTTTTTTTTTTGTATGTTCTTTTCCAAAGATATTGCGAACCTTTACCTACAAGCAAATTCCTGTCATTCAGTTCATGGTGAGTGCGCGCGTGTGGCCAAAATCTTTGACCTTCTGAGCGAGGAGATTCGTCAAAAATTACGCTTCGTTCGTCAGATTACGGTCAGAGCTCCGGACATACGACCGGTGTAACTTGATTGGCTTATGACTGACCAAAATACTGTAGGAATCTTTGCCCTTTTCATTGGTATAAGACAATAAAAAGGATTTAAGGCAACCCCCACCATCTTACGTCAATCACTTGGAAATTCTCATTCAAAAAAAAAAAAACAAAACAAAACTCCAAAACAAAACATATTTTCCCCATGTTGTCTTGTTTGATTTTCATGCCTAATTCGTTTGTTTTTATTCTATCGGTATTTTCTGCGTTGGAGTTGTTTAAGTTTTACTCAGTAACCGACTATTCTTTCTTTCTTTCTTTCTTTCTTTCTTTCTTTCTTTTGAATCTACTTTCTTTCTTTCTTTCTTTCTTTCTTTCTTTTGAATCTACTTTCTTTCTTTCTTTCTTTCTTTCTTTCTTTCTTTTGAATCTTCTTTCTTTCTTTTCTTTCTTTCTTTTGGATCTTCTTTCTTTTGAATCTTCTTTCTTTTTTCTTGCTTCCTTTTTTCTTTCTTTCTTTGGAATCTTCTTTCTTTCTTTCTTTCTTTCTTTTGAATCTTCTTTCTTTCTTTTCTTTCTTTCTTTTGGATCTTCTTTCTTTTGAATCTTCTTTCTTTTTTCTTTCTTTCTTTTTTCTTTCTTTCTTTGGAATCTTCTTTCTTTCTTTCTTTCTTTCTTTCTTTTGAATCTTCTTTCTTTCTTTTCTTTCTTTCTTTTGGATCTTCTTTCTTTTCAATCTTCTTTCTTTTTTCTTTCTTTCTTTTTTCTTTCTTTCTTTTTTCTTTCTTTCTTTGGAATCTTCTTTCTTCTTTCTTTCTTTTGAATCTTTTTTCTTTCTTTCTTTCTTTCTTTCTTTCTTTCTTTGGAATCTTCTTTCTTTCTTTTGATTATTTTTCTTTCTTTTTTCTTTTGAATATTCTTTCTTTCTTTTGAATATTCTTTCTTTCTTTAGGATCTTTTTGTTTCTGTTTTCTTTTTTCTTTATTTCTTTTGAATCTTCTTTCTTTCTTTCTTTTGAATCTTCTTTCTTTCTTCTTTATTTCTTTCTTTCTTTGGAATCTTTTTTCTTTCTTTTGAATATTTTTCTTTCTTTTTTTCTTTTTTCTTTTGAATATTCTTTCTTTCTTTCTTTCGAATATTCTTTTTCTTTCTTTCTTTTGAATCTTCTTTCTTTCCTTAAGATCTTTTTCTTTCTGTTTTCTTTTTTCTTTCTTTCTTTTTTTTGAAACTATTTTCTTTCTTTTGAATCTTCTTTTTTCTGTTTTCTTTCTTTCTTTTGAAGCTTTTTTCTTTCTTTCTTGCTTTCTTTTGAATCTTTATTTTTTATTTTTTTCTTTCGAATCTTTCTTTCTTTCTTTCTTTCTTTCTTTCTTTCTTTCTCTTTCAAGTCCTCACACAACAAATATTATATATATTCTCTTTCGATTTCTTTTTCCTTTTTTATATTTCATAAAGAACAACTGACCAGTTTATTCTTTTCGTAAGCTTTTTTCTCCCATTCTGACCTTCGTCCTCTTCCCTCTGCTTCTCAGCCCTGACCCAACCAACCATTCGCTTTCAATCTTGAAATCTCTCCCCCCCCACCCATAAACGCTTCACTTTACTACACAATCATCTCTTCACAGTTCATATCCAATTCTTTTGTTGTTTCAAATTCGATTTTACGCCATCAAATTAAATCCTCTTTCTAAGCAGGCCTTCTTGTGTAGATCTGATCACGATCAAAGCGTCGTTCATATTCGATTTCAACATGCATCATTTGCCAACACTAACCAAATAACGGGAATCATTTTATGTATGTGAAGTGCGATGATGAATATTTGGTGCGATTTTCCCACCAAAAATGAATAAACTACATAAAAAAGAATTGAATAAAAGAAAAATGACCAACAAGACATCTTTTTTAATTTTCCGTAGAAAATATAGCGCGGTAGTATAAATAAAGGTGAGTTGTGTTGCAGTGGATATCGGCTCGGACCGAGAAGTCGGGGAGCCGAGTTCAAATTCCTGTTGAATTCATTGCATTTACTTACGCGCAAATACCCTTGGGAAAGGTATTCATCCATCTCTTCCCTCCAGTTATGGGTTAAATAACAGGACAGATTGGGTTCTATAGCCTTGGCTGGCAACCAATCTACCGCAGAAAGCAATGGCAACCTACTGCGGGATAATCTTCTGCCCAGTCAGTCAGGTCTCTTTCGAGACATGATCGCCCAAGCGTGTTTCACGTATGGCACTTAACTGACTGAGTATGAATCATATTGG
>JBBBDQ010000299.1:1767500-1807500 GCA_037127315.1 Ascarosepion bandense | reverse complement strand
AAACCCTTGACCAAAGCCATGTTTAGCGAGTGGGCAAATATCACGAAAGTAGCATAGTTTTTATTGAATACCAAGAGTAGAGAGACTTGCTTAATCTAAAAGCCACTTAGGATCATTCACAGCTAAATTGTCATGTGCGCCTCTGAATGAGACCTCAATCCTGTTTAGGAGATGGTTGCTGGGGTCGAATTAGATTATGAGGGAGACCTGTGTTGCGTAGACTTTAGGTTTACATTGCTTTTGAATTCTGTCAATTCTGATGCCAAGCTGCTTATCGACTTTACTATAAATAACTGCTATTGACAGTGGAACCCATTCAACTCTCAGCAACACGCCAGTTAATTTTAAAGGACCGTTCTGGATATTCCCTGATGTCTGCTAGAGGCCTATATATATATATATATATATATATATATATTTCTACTTTTATATTTTACATGGAGAACTGTAAAATTTACTTCATCGGCGTCATCGGCGCACACTTTGTATTTAAAATAAATATGAATGCATATATATATATATATATATATATATATATATATATATTGATTCTTTAATACTTAGTTTTTGGTCATAATAGGGTTAGACCAGTGTATATTTGTATTAAAAAGTGTTCGATACAATTATATTTAACTCGTTTAAAAATGGAGTATATATATATATATATATATATATATATATATATATATGTATATATATATATATATATATATATATATATATATATATATATATATATATTAACGAAGATTAACGAAACTTGGTTTTAAACAACCGACAATTTGAAATAATTTGTTTGAACATTATTTTTTATGGATACTCGTATTTAAGTAAATATTCTGTTTTTAATTAAACAGTATTATATATTTATATGTACTGGCCTGATTATTTACGATACATTTTTATTACGAAAATGTGTGTCATTCGGCAGGATTCGAACCTGCAACCCCTATATATTTTTCGTAATAAAAATTTGTTGTATATAATCAGGCCAGTAGATATAAATATATAATACTGTTTAATTAAAAACAGAATATCTATTTTAATATATAGTATTATATATATATATATATATATATATATATATATATATATATATATATATATATATATATATAATACTAATACAAATAAACTAGAATCCGTAAGTTTACACTAATCAAAATAAACATAAATATTCGAAAAAATGCCAACAAACAGAACCTAAATCCGTCAAAATCCGACGAGAAATATGTCGTCGGATATTGGGGATGAAAAAAAAGAAATCAACGGAACAAGAACAAACAGTCAAGCATCCGCAGGGAAGAAAAAAAAACCCAAGACGGAACCTAAACACCAGAAAAAGTGCTCGATACGAAAGTACGAAAGTACGGAAGTAGAGCAAGAACACGACTCTTTCCCTGACGATCCGTAGGGTGAAACCGCGGTAGGTTGTGGCTCACTTATAGATTTTTCATATATATATATATATATATATATATATATATATATATATATTCTTTTTTACGATAACAGAAGACATCGTTCTTTTGTCTGCATTTCACTATTCTTTACACTATAAAAATAACAGGTATAGTTATGGAGACAATACATTTGATAGTAGTAGAAGCAATAAGCGAATTATATCTGTTCATGACTTTGCAAATTGGACAATAACGATTTGAAACTGACCACTTTGAGAAAGATATTTGCACTTATTGGGAAGCATTTATTTCATATATAGCATGTGTATGGTTTTGATGATATGACTCTACCCCCACTTGACATGGTGTAATGGTTAGCGAACGTGATTCGCTAGAGTAATTACGACTCTCCAGTGAGTTCGAGCCTAACTGGATGCTCCATACTTTTGGCTCTGTGCAGTGTCTAAGCTATGTTTAGAGCATCAGCATAACCTCAGGACGAGTCTTCAGAAATGTTTCACGCTTTTTTGATCTGTGATTCTGATAATCGTGAACATAAACCATTGTGCTGTTCCCAACCAAAGCTGAAGAACGCCTTCTTTTACATAAAATCTTCTAAATCAGTATAAATGAAAGAAAATGTAAATAACAAACATGAAAACTAGGGGTAAATTTTCTATAGCATTCTTCTTTTTTACCTGGTTTGTTTATAAAATGAAAGGTAGATTACACACAAAAACGAATTTGTAAACTGTTACGTCGGGTAACAGAATTATGTGAAATAATACCAAACAACGTAATAGCATAAAAGTAGGTGTATTGACAGGAAAGAGAAGTATTTACAAGAGGTGAGGATTAGTAGAATACAGAACAAGGTAATTAGTATACAGTATCGTCGTAGAGACGTGATAGATTGACTAGTAGAACACTTCCGGTGCAATACCGGAAATACCCGACTGACTCGCTCACTCGACTTCCTTACTCGAGGTATAATCACTACTATTTTATATAGTGATTCGAACAGTCCATTTCGGTGGAAAGGTAGTGAGCGCCCCAACAAAAACGAATGAATTTTTAGCAGAAAATATAAATTATTTAATATTTGAAATTTGTAAATACGTTTTAGGTGCGTAATTTATATTTCACTAGCATCATAAGCCGTGCAACTCAGAACATTTTAGTAGTAGGACTAAATTATAAAAAAATAATTATATAAAAAATTGTTGTTTAAAAATTGTTCAAAATTCCATTAAAAAAATCTATTTTCTTTTGTTTTGCGTAAAGGTGATTTGATGTTTTGTGTGACATTGTAAGCAAAACATGCGTTTGTTTTTGTTTCAAAATTACGGGGGAAAATATTTACATTTTTGTTGACTAAATGAATTTAGCATAAAAATAAAAATCATTTATTTTGTTTTACTGAAATTAGAAATATAAAAAACTATTACGCTTTCGGTTCAGAAATTTTCGAAGAATATTTAAAAATGCAGACATTTAATTTTAGAGAAAAAAAATTAAATATAAGGTTCATTTTTTTTTAATAAAAAATTATTTTAGTCGCGTTTGACACGTGTGATTTGATTTCTGTGACGTAACTCAGCAACCATCTTAGATCTTAGATGTTTTACGGAGCTAATATAAACAATCGGCTCTATTGGCCAAAAAATGCGGAAGTGAAAATTGCTGAACTTAAACTCAAAAAGTATGTGTCGACCTGGCTTCCCTGTAGATATGTGTCCCTAGAAAGTTTGAATGGTGTAGCTTAAAAAATGTAGGCGTGCATCGGGAACAGTCACACACAGACTCACAGATTACTTTTTATATATATAGATTTTATAATTAAGCCAGGTAAAAACACTTCATTCTGTGTTTTTATAGTATTTGTAAACTGTTGGGGATCCCGAGAATGGGAACCGCACAAAATAATGAACAACAAACCAGATGTTTGCGATAGAAAAATAGGTCCTTACGTATTATCGGGAGGACCTTTGATTTTTACTTTTTCTTTTTTTTCCCCGCTTATAACACCAAGGAACTGGAAAAATCAGGCTTTCATCACCTCAACGTCAACCACAAGTACAACTTTGTGGATTCGAACACCGGGGCTCATACGCAGACAGTGGAACGCCTATGGGGATCGACAAAGTGGCGAAACAAGAAGCACTGTGGCACTGCACGTCACCATTTGGAGTCGTATTTGGCCGAATTCATGTGGCGGAAGCATGTTGCCTGTACTGATGTCTTTGAGTCACTTTTGGAAGCAATTGCGACGTTCTGGCCTCCGGAATTACAAATGTAATGTTATTTTATTGTTTTAACCGTTTCAATAAATAATTTACTTTAATTTTTGAGTCGTTTTTTTAAAGGTCCTCCCGATAATACGTAAGTACCGAAAAATAAGTATATTAACGTAAAAGATACAAACTTGAACGTAGGTTAGTAATCCAGGAATACGATTAGTAAGAAATATATATATACAGGTCTCTAAAGTGAAGCCGTAGTAGAATTAGTATGTCCACGTCGAAAGCTGACGGGTGCTACGTAGTAATCTAATGTATGAGTGGAGCCCAGAGCTACTATGAACTTCTGACGCTGTATTTTCCATGAAACCTCGGTATCTGTAGGACTCTTACAGTAACTCACTCGGATTTTACGGTAACTCCTGTATCTGATTATGGCCGGAGTATATGTATACTCAAGTCGAGTCCATGATCATATAAAAAGTGGAGGTCCTACAACATAAACATATACAATCTCCAAGAATCTAAATATAAAGTCAATAGTCATCTCCTATCTCACTAACCTGCATCCTCTCTCTCATGCTCCTTTCTCCGTCCACTCCACTCTCATCAATATTCTCATCCTTCTCTTACCCACTTCCTGACACCCCTCATAACCAGGCACGCTTTCTCATAACTTTCATCCTATGTTAACCCCTGCATAACAGTGGCAGTAAAATGCTTTGCGCTGGACGATATAATTATATAAAAAAATATATATATTAAAATAAATATAAAATTTTATCACATAATAATATTTTACAGAAACATTATTTGAAATTGATTAAATATTAATTGATTTTTTTATTGAAAAAATGTTTATTAGATACGAGTAAATGAAATATTTCTAGGCGCCTGCTGTAATTCATTTTCACACAAGCCATTTTAGTATTGTTTGTGATAGATAAATAGAACTCCTGAAAGAATTCTGTGTATGGCACAAAATCACATTCACAGGCTCTGCTTAAGCTTGTTATTCATTTTCTCGGAATTTCAATGCAAACGAACACACAACAGCCAACAACACCGTGAGAGATGCGAACAAAATATCAATAGCTTAGGAAACATGCCTAACAGTACCGAAGTAAAGAACTTTGTGTTTGAGTTTTGTTTAATGGCATATCAACCTCTGTGGGTTATTAAATGCCAAAAAGGTAGGGTTTTAAGATATTTTTTTAATGTTCAGTTATAGTGAGAAGGTGGATTTTCTCAGATTTAAAAAAAAAAAATTAATTTTTTTCTTCAAAAATGTTTCATGGTTACAAACTTTTTTATTCAAAAATGTATGGTTGGCAATATTTTTAATTCAAAAACGTATATTTTTCTATAAAAGTCTATTTTAATACTTTCATAGTGTTTTGACGTCAGCTTGAAGGTCAAACTATTTGCCCATAGCTGGGACCCTAACAGGTGCTGCCACCCCAGGTCAGGGTGGACCTGGGAACAAAAGCAAAGCAAGAGGTGGTTACATGCTCCTGACAACCTCTCAATCAGAGGCCTTGCTGCTAGATGCAGTTTATTGTCATACCCAGGACCGGTAAAGAGGTGGATGAATTGATATATATATATACATTAACAATATAATGAAGTAGTTTCTCTCCAAAAGGTAGCAGTATTATGTTAAAAATTAATTTCAATATACAATAAGTATAGATAAAAGAGGATTTTCATAATAAAACTAACATTTTAATAAACAAGATCAAATTAGCGTACTATTAATAATTTATAATTGACTAGCAGTATATCCCGGCGTTGCTCGGATGTAATGGAAGCTTTAAAACTAATCCATGGTCCTGGAACTCAGACTCTTTGGACGTTGGCAGGAAAGACTAAAAAGCAATAGTTGTTTCCAGTTAAAGCGAAACCGTAAACTGAAAGAAAAATGAATGGTTGTAAGTCAAATTTTGATTTACTGGTATCGATATCAAATAAGGTTTTTTCGTCGTAAACTGAATTTAGAAGGCTAAATAAGTCCTCTGAGTAAATGGTATCATGCCTGAGACTAAGAACTATAATTATACCTACTTAGAGCCACACCCGAAGCAAAAACTAAAATAAAAGGGCTGAAAAAAATACAGACATACAGGCAGATAAACTGTCTCCTTCTACCGAGCACCGATAGCCCAGAGGTAGAATCGCCGACTGACGCCAATTCGGTCGGGTTTCAATCCTGGGTGAAACGCAATTGGATGTCTAACCGTACCGATGAGCTGTGATACAGCGAAATAGATCTGTCTGCGGATGACACACACACACACACACACACACATATACATATATATATATATATATATATATATATATGGAGAGAGAGAGAGAGAGAGAGAGAGAGAGAGAGAGAGAGAGAGAGTCTTGTTTTAGAATCCGGTTATTATTCAATGAGTAAACACTTCAGAAGCATATTAAAATATTAATGCAAGTGAAACTGACCGGGGTTCCATTTCCTTCTTTGTACGTCTTACCAAACCATCAAACTCATGACATAGCCGAATATTTTGTGTACATTTTACAAGAAAGATAGAAATATAAATCGTATATTAACATTATATACCACTACCAGCCACAATTATTAGGCCACCCCAGTTTTTTAAAATAAGATGTATTTTATACTATTTTTTTCTAGAATTAGTTGAGACAGAAGATGCCTGTTGGCATTTTCATTTTTGAAGATCGTAGTTGACAAGAAAGCAGAAAGTCATAAAAGAGTTCCACAAGCGAGAAGCGCGAGGAAGGTAACCCTTAGCCTAGAACTTGGGGTTACATCTAGCAATTTCAACAGTAAAATTAAAAGATTTAGCTGCCACACTAGTAATTCGTTTAAATTCGGGAAGTCGAAGTAACAACAACGAAAGATCATCAGAACAATGACAGTGACAATATTTATCAGTCAGTCATTCAGTTAAGTGTCATACGTGATGCACACTTGGGCGATCATGTCTCGAAAGAGACAAGACTGACTGGAAAAAAGATTTTCCCGCAGTAGGTTGCCATTGCTTTCTGCGTTAGACTGGTTACCAGTCAAAGCTATAGAACCCAATCTGTCCTGTTATTTGACTAATAGGGGACGAGATGTATTATATTATTAAGTAGTAATTAGTGAGGGACCAGTTTATTACTTCATAACAATAGAAAACTGATCCTCCAGTTTGTGAACGCTAGAAGTTTTAACTGTTTCCAACTATTATATTCAGTCAGTTAAGTGCTATACGAGATACACGCTTGGGCGATCATGTCTCGAAAGAGACAAGATTGACTGGGCAAAAGATTTTCCCGCAGTCGGTTGCCCTTACTTTCTACTGCAGAGAAGAATTCGAACTCGGCATCCTGATTTATCGTTCCGAGTCGATATCCACTGTACCACAAGTTGCCATTACTTTTTGCAGTAGACTGGTTGCCAGCCAAGGCTATAGAACCCAATCTGTCCTGTTATTTAACCTATAACTGAAGAAAGAGACGGATGAAATATTTTCCCAAGGGTATTTGCGCGTAAGTAAATGTAAGGAATTCAGCTGGAATTCGAACTCGGCTTCCAGATTTTTCATTCCGAGCCGACATCCACTGCACCACAACGCAGATCCACGACATCCAATAAATTATTTTTTTATTTGTCCTCCACTTTTAAAACTAAAACTTCTATAAAAACACCCACTGCCATCCAACAAATTAATTTTTTTATTTGTCCTCCAGTTTTAAACTAAAATTTCTATAAAAGCACCCACTGCCATCGAACAAATGAAATTTTTTATTTGTCTTCTACTTTAAAACTAAACCTTTTATAAAAGCACCCACTGGATTCCAACAAATTAAATTTTTATTTGTCCTCCACTTTTAAAACTAAAATTTCTATAAAAGCACCCACTGCCATCCAACAAATTAAATTTGTATTTGTCCTCCACTTTTAAAACTAAAATTTCTATAAATGCCCCCACTGCCACCCAACAAATTAAATTTTTTATTTGTCCTCTACTTTTAAAACTAAAATTTCTATGAAAGCACCCTCTGCCATTCAACAAATTAAATTTTTTATTTGTCCTCCACTTTTAAACTAAAACTTTTCTAAAAGCATCCACTGTCATCCACTATTTAAATTTTTCCTTTCACAAGCATCTATGAGTGCTTTTCAAATATTTCCCCGTGCAAAACTGAGTGTAACACTTATATTTTTTATTGTTATTCGGGAAGGTGAGTTACACAGGTAGTAATGGAGATTAACTGCCAGAAATTGAAATCTGAAGACAGTGTTCGAATCTTGGTTCTTATCTCTTGATGTCATTTTATTTTCTTACCGCGACGAAAGCAAAATGTTATCCCATCTTATTTTGTTTTAATCATCAGTTATTTTTTTATAACTCTTTCACGCCAAGCAAGGCAGTACGGCCACTGGTGAGCAGGGGGTTTCAGTGAGAGGAAAGAAAAAGAACGAGGTACAGGGGATGTCGAAGGAATGGTACGAAAAAGATGAGAATCAAGAAGATAGAAGATGATAATTGACGTAGCATTTAAACATTTGGAGATTGTAGATATCAGGGAAGCACGTATACAGAAGGGAGTGCCACAGGTAGAAATTGTGAGAAAAGAAACTGAAGGAGTAGAAGTGGCGGTTACATTGACTATTTTGACGGTAAACTGGTGGGACCTAACTACTACTCAAGTAACAGGTGTAAATTTATGTGGTCGGAAAAATCAAGGAAAGAAACTCGTTGGAGCAGAAGCTGTGAAAATATTTGTAGAAAAGACAAACCGCAGCCACATCCTACCACTGAGAAAGTGATTTTAATCGTGCTGCCATATCGGAATCAATTATATTGCAGATCCTCCTTTGGATTTTGCCGAGAGCCTCAAGGTGAACAGCAATAGCACCCGACCTGATATGGCAACAGTATTCAGTGTATGGACGAATGGTAGATTTATAAATGTGCAAGATGGAGTCTGACGAGTACCTCGAGATGAATAGCAGGAGCACCCGACCTGATATGGCAACAGTATTCAATACACGGACGAATGGTAGATTTATAAATGTGCAAGATTTGATGTCATATTCAGCACCTCGAGAGTTTTGTAGTCGAAACTTTTTGTAATAGTCCAACTCATTCTCCAGGAGGTTTTCAATTACTGAAAGCCTAATAATATGAAAGAGGTTTGCTATATGCGACCAAACCATTTCGTGTAATGTTCTATACTAATTGAATTCAAGAAAAGGCTTAACGCCAAAAATATTTGTTACTGTTGTGGATTCTTGTTTAGAAAAAACACAAAATAATGACAAAAACAGAGATGAAGAGATGGAGAGATAATCTGTAAGTATATTAAACAAAATATATACAACCTGGAACACGGGTTACTAGATTCAGAAATACTAGGAATACTGCTAGTAGGAAATCAAATATATATAATCTTGTAGAAGAAGTAAGTCTGGGTAATAAGTCTATAGTCTTACTGACCAAATAAGCGGCGGTCCAACTACTCAACTGAACTCTGTGACAATCTATATTTAGCTATCCCTCCCAGTAAGGGCAACATGTGACACATGGTCAGTTTTTATAACTGGGATTTCCGGGCTATATGGCCCGGCCAAAAAATGTCTGTCTATTTTTGCCCAGTCGTGCTTCTACCCTTCGGCGGAACCACGACTGGGTTATTGCTCTCTGCTCGGAAGCAGAGAGCGCCCTCTGCCCGAAGGCAGAGAGCTGACAGTGAGAAATGCCGTCGCAGCGAGAAAACTCTCTGCGACGATCACTCGTGTTCCCTGTATAGGCCGGATATTTGCATACCTTAGACGAGTCCATTTATTGTGAAAAAAGGGGCGCTCCCCAACAGTTACTAATAGGGAACTTGTATGTAGTTGGAGTCACAATCCTTATACATGTTATATGAATGTCTTTTTCGCGGTATAAATTCCTGTTTTCAACCACCCGAGGTAAGATTATAATTTCTCAAGATAAATCGATAGATAGCTACATTTTTAAAAATCATTTCACCCCAGAGCAAGGCGGTACCGCCACTGATGTGCAGGGGGCTACATAAGAGAGTTAAAATTTTAGACAGGAAGAGAGTGAAGAGAAATACGAACCAGCTACAGGGGGAGAAAGAGAAACGGCAAGAGAAGGATATGAACACAGGAGTGAAGACATTTACGAAGGCAGAGAGAAAGGAAAAGAACAAGACACGGGGTGATGTAGAAAGGGCTGGAGTTGTGGATAAGAGATGGGAATTGACTTTGCATTTAAATTCTTGGTTGTTATAGCCGTCAGGAAAGCAAGTATAAAGAAGGGAGTTCCACAGGCGGGAAGCGCGAGAAAAGAAGCTGGTGGAGTAGAATTGTCGGTTGCATTTGGTTGATCTAACTGTAAAAGGGTGGGACATTGTTGCCATCTGGTTGCCCGAGTAAATTCTTGTGGAGGGGACAGCAGTAACCTAAGTTCTTCGGAGTAGAAGCCATGAAAATATATGCAAGAGAGATAGAGGGAAGCCACATCCCATCGATGAGAAAGTGGCTGGAGTCGAGCTGCTAGGTCAGGACAGATCACATTACAGATTCTCTATTAGGAGCATAGAGAAACTAACAGACGGAAGAAAGATAAAATAACACACGTGTCCTTGTAACCTTTTGGGGTAAATATATATTTTGAATAAAGAAATAATGATGAGTATTTGTTTATGGTGTTAGCTAGCGTATCGATCTCGTAAGCGATTGAGAGTCATTTTGTTCTTCTGTGGATGTTCGATGGATGTGCCATTGAATTAAAATTGTATCTAAACTTATTTATAAATGGAACTTTGTCTGTGTGTGTGTGTGTCTGTGTGTGTGTGTGTCTGTTACCTATAGACTCCGAAACGGCTGAACCGATGTTCTTGAAAATTTACACAGTTGTACTATAAGCGTCTGCGAGTGTTCTTAGCTAGGTCTTGTGTCGAGGTACCCCCGATAAATATCGAAAATCGAAAAAATCGGGTTATAGGAGTGGTCCAATTTTAATAAAATTTCATACACTCATAGACAAAGACACAATAAACGATATTCAGAAGTTTCAAGGTTGCAGGTTTTACAATAGTGCAGAAAATCGATAATATATATATATATAAAAGGCAAGATGTTTGTGTGTGTGTCTGTTTATCTGCCTGTATGTCTGTATTTTTTCAGCCCTTTTATTTTAGTTTTTGCTTCGGGTTTGACTTTAAGTGGGTATAATTGTAGTTCTTAGTCTCAGCCATGATACCATTTACTCAGAGGACTTATTTAGCCTTCAAAATTCAGTTTACGACGAAAAGAACTTATTCAGAAGTTTCAAGGTTGCAGTTCTTACAATAGTGCCGAAAATTTGATATCGATACCAGTAAAACAAAATTTGACTTATATCCATTCATTTTTCTTTCAGTCTACGCTTTCGCTTTAACTGGAAACAGCTATTGCTTTTTAGTCTTTCGTGCCAACGTCCAAAGAGTCTGAGCTCCAGGACCATGAATTAGTTTTAAAGCTTTCATTACACCCGAGCAATACCGGTCTATACTGCTTGTAATTAAATAAATATCAAAAGATATTGAATTCAAGGGAAAGATTTTTTTTTTTTTTTGTATAAAAACGAAATGTAACAATGAATTTCTTAGAAATTAATACAAACCATAAACAGTGTCAAGGAATATTCTAGAACAATGAAGAGCTGACAATCTCTCGTAACAATCGCATAAATATAATTAGAAAACACTGGCGAGATTGTGTCGTGTCTCTGTAGAAAACACAATACGTGAATTTGCTCACCACGTCGACGAAATTAAATCAGGCCATTTAAAAACTTGGGATTTCAAAGACCGATCTTGAAAGAAGGCAAATATACAAGCAGTCTTCCTCAAAAGATTGGTACAGCGCAAATTTCTTTCCCTAACCAACTAAAGTCTTTACGTAAAAGTAAAATAAGATGTTTATTATTATTATTATTATTATTATTATTATTATTATTATAAGTGCTTTGTGGTGCAACGGGTATCAGCTCGTAACGACAAATAGGAAAGCCGAGTTTGAATTCCAGTCGAATTCGTTGCATTCACTTACGCAATACCTTGGGAAAGGTATTAATCCGTCTTTTCCCTCCAGTTATAGGTTAAATAATACGACAGATTGGGTCCGGTAGCCTTGGTTGGAAACCAGTCTACCGCAGAAAGCATTGACAACCTACAGCGGCATAATCTTCTGCCCAGTCAGTCATGTCTGTTTCGAAACATGATCGCTTAAGCATGTATCACGTATTTCACTAAACGGACTGACTGAAAATGAGTTGAAGGAGTTTATCTGATTGATATATTCCGTATTTAACCGTCTTTCATTGCGTCAACTATATTTACTTCCGGACTTCCTTGAATATAACCTTTTTAGATAACTATAAAATATAACATGACTATAAATTGTTTCTCTTACCTGAACTTACCTGTGAGTAGGTTTGGGGTGTGCGTAAATAATTCTTATTCCTTATCATTAAAATAATGTGGGTAGAGTGTTTATGAAGAAAACAATAGTGCATAATTATTGTCAACTGCAACCCTTAAGCAATCCTCAGAGCATGTTTAATACGATTCGAATATTTGAGAGGTGAAACTGAAAGTTACGATGCAGTGTTAATTTCAATGATCACACAATCTATATTTACAAAAGCTTTACCTGCCTTTAATAGTGAGCATTCTTCCAAAATATACCAAATGATTAATGGTTAATTAAATGGTTAATTAATATGATCATATATATATATATATATATATATATAATTTTCGTGGTTAAGCAAAAAAGATACTTGCATTGGTATATATATATATATATATATATATATATATATATATATATATATATATATATAACACAGAGGAAAGCAGAAAACAACCGCGTTTAAGGAATGATACAATAAGAAAATGTTCGATATAAAATTCACCAAGAAGAAAGAAGAGTGAAATTATTTTAAGAAATAAACTCACACCAAGCAGCTACCCGAGTTTCAACCGTGAGTTATCTTCAGGGAGAGGCCAGAAGATACCAAACGGAATACTTGAAGATATCTCATAGTTGAAATTCGGGTAGCTTGGTGTGACCTTTTATTTGCTAAGTATATATATATATATATATATATATATATTGTCATCCGTAGACAGATCTGTTTCGCTGTATCACAGCTCATCAGTACGGTTAGACTCCGATTGCTACATAACCCAGGCTCGAAACCCGACCGAATTGGCGTCAGTCGGCATGTACATATGTATATATATTAAAATCATATAGCACAATGTTCATCAAAGATTAATGCGTGAAGCAATTATCAGGCGTATATATATAAGTGTTACATATAATTTTCGTGGTGAAGTTAAAAGATATTTGCATCGCTATGTCTATATATATATATATATATGAATGTAAACTTATCGCTATACTCGTTTCTAAAAACCCTCCGCGTACATACACAAAAGGAAAAAATGTTAATAAAAAAAGAGCTAAGCACTTGAACATCAGTCAAAGTACGTAGCCCAAAGTAAAAACCCGAGACGAGTAACCTAAAACAAAAAGTGCTCAATACACAAGTAGAGCAAACAAAGTAAGTAACTAACCTAAAGAGCCAACGAACCTACCAAGGTTTCACCTAACCGGATCTTCAGGAAAGGTTGGAGCCAACCTTCCCTGAAGATCCGGTTAGGTTAAACCTTGGTAGGTTCGTTGGCTCTTTAGGTTAGTTACTTACTATATATATATATATGTGCGTGTGTGTGAGAAATGTGCATCTATATATATATATATATATATGCAATTTGTTATATATATTATTTGCGTATGTATGTATGTACCCAATAGCACACATATATATGCCAAGCCCTCCAAATTTTTCTTCCACTTCCACAAAAATACACAAAAATACACAGCCCTGCATATATTCAATATTTTACAAAAATTAATCAGTTTGTCTGACGATTGCAAGAGCGTGAAACGCAGGGTCACAGACTGACACCTATATAACTGAATAGCCCAGAGGTAGAATCGCGGACTGACGCCAATTCTGTCCGGTTTCAATCCTGGGTTAAAAAGCAATCGGAGTCTAACCGTACTGATGAGCTGTGATACAGCGAAACAGATCTGTCTGCGGATGACAATATAAATTTTTTTTTAAAATCATATCACCCCAAGCAAGGCGGTAACGCCACTGATGCGCAGGGGGCTACGTAAGGGTAAAAAGAATGGAAAAGAGAAAGCCGGAAACCACATCCTAAACAGGGAACATCGGATGAGGAGCCTCTTCACCTGTTCAATAGATGTGGGTGGAGTGTGAACCGGGCTATATATATATATATATATGCACACACACACACACACACACACACGTATATATATATATATATATATATATATATATATATATATAGCCATGCACACACAGGATATGTAAATGTGCAAACGATTGTATAAATTTGTTTCATTCACTGCTAGCCAATTTTTGATTTTGTATGTATGTGTGTGTCTGTGTGTGTCTCTGTGTGTGTAAAACAAGCAATAATATGCTTTTCATGTATGTATAAATTCATTACAGAATTTATATAGGTAAGTATTGCTTTCAGTCCATCGAAATTATTCTTTTCTGTAATTTCTTATTTTCAGACATCAAATCTTTTAAAAATAACATTTTTTGGCTTCTATTTCGCTTTATAATGACAACCAATTACTGCCGGGGTCCCGAATCTCTGTACAGATTGCCAAAAAAGAAATGAAAATTATTTAAAAAATCAGAATATAGAAAAATAAAAGAAAGAATTGAAAATAGCCATTAAATGTCTGAACCCGAATTAAAGTCAGAACTCTTCAATGACACACGAACCACCGAGAACATGGCTGCCTCGCGATATTACACTTTTTTTTAGCTTTTTTTCGAGGTTTTTTAGTACGAACTAATAATTTGTTTATAAGGCCGCTACATCCAAATATGGATCTGTTTAATTTTCGTTTTGCTTTTCTTTCTTTCAGTTTCTTTTTCTTTTTTTTTTTACTAATATTTCTTACTACTTGATCTTTTTAGATTGCATAGAAATTTCTTAACGCTCATCTTTGCATAATGTGGCACCCCCACCCATACGCGCAAGCTTGCACTCACGCATATATGTAATTACGGATTCTCTCTATTACGGTATAGATGCAAATTTACGTATCCAATTCAACCAATATTATGATGTATTCATATATGCTTTGCTTGAAGTTCCAGCAATTAGCGTCAAAATATTCCTAGACTTACATAAAGCCACACACAAACACAGTGAACTGAACTCTGACATCGATATACATTTCATTGTATATTCAGACAGATTCTCGTTCAACAAAGCGAACAGTTTTAAGCCACCGGCAGAGACGCGATATGATTGTTATTTAGAGCTGAAAGGTGACCGGTAGAAAGGTGCCTGGTAGAAAGGGAACTGGTAGAAAGGGACCTGATAGAAAGGTAACCGGTAGAAAGGTACATGGTAGAAAGATACCTGGTAGAAAGGGACCTGATAGAAAGGTACACGGTAGAAAGGTACCGGGTAGAAAGGTGCCTGGTAGAAAGGTAACTGGTAGAAAGGAAACTGGTAGAAAGGGAACTGGTAAAAAGAGACCTGATAGAAAGGTACCGGGTAGAAAGGTGACCGGTAGAAAGGTGCCTGGTAGAAAGGGAACTGGTAGAAAGGGACCTGATAGAAAGGTACATGGTAGAAAGATACCTGGTAGAAAGGGACCTGATAGAAAGGTACACGGTAGAAAGGTGCCTGGTAGAAAGGTAACTGGTAGAAAGGGACCTGATAGAAAGGTAACCGGTAGAAAGGTACATGGAAGAAAGGGACCTGGTAGAAAGGCACCTGATAGAAAGGTACACGGTAGAAAGGTACATGGTAGAAAGGGACCTGGTAGAAAGGGACCTGATAGAAAGGTACACGGTAGAAAGGGACCTGATAGAAAGGTACACGGTAGAAAGGTACCTGGTAGAAAGGTGCCTGGTAGAAAGGTAACCGGTAGAAAGGTGCCTGGTAGAAAGGTACCTGGTAGAAAGGTACCTGGAAGAAAGCTGCCTGGTAGAAAGGTGCAAGGTAGAAAGCAAAAGGTTCGAGGTTCAATGTCTCGTAACTGAAAGTCGGTAATAATGAACCCAAGTTTGATAAAGAAAGGGCAGAATTCGATCACTGAAAAGCTTTCCATTCGTACATCATCATAGAATCAAAAGATCAAATTTCAGAATATTAATAAGAAAAGGCGTAGAATTAATTAGAAGATGTGTGTGTGTGTGTGTGTGCATGTGTCTGCGCGTGTACTCACATGCTTGTGCGTGTGTGGGGATGGTTAAACAACTGTCGATGTGAAATCGATTTAATCGTGGAGGCTCTGGTTCAAATAGGTTTGCGACTATGGAAGGAGAGTTTCTGTGTGTTGTGTCGTGGCTCTTACCATGTGACATCCGGTCGCCCGGATGTATCAAAGACAATGTGCGCTTATCACGGGGGGTAAGTTGTCATTATCACGGACTTCATAAAGTAACAACTACTACTGACAGAGACTGTAAGTGTTGTATATACCTCTTGCTTGTACCGCTCTGTTAATAAAGTAGTTTATCTACATTTCTCGGTGTATCACTTCATTCCACGCTACAATACTGTGTAATGGTGCATCTTGGATTTACGTACATTAATTTTAATCTGAATTCTCGTCTCCTCAGGTGAAGGCTGAAGAAAAAATTGTTGTGGGATCGCCCCTTTGTACAGAATAATGGGCTCGGCTGAGTGTGCATATATTCCTGCTTATAGTAAGAACGGCAAAGAGTTTAGTTGAGTTGTAAGTTGGTGCAGAGCTAGTTGGATCTAGAATCAGTTACCCGGGCATACTATTACACTTCAAGACTGTATATATTTATTTCTACTAATAGTATTCCTGAATTGACTAAACAGCGTTCCAGTTTGTATATTTCGTTCAATATAACTCACATTTTCTATCTCCATATCTGTTTTGTTATTTATTATTTTGTGTGGTTGCTCACCCGGAATCCAAAACAAAATCTATTTAAAATGCCTGAAGAAAGAATCTATTAAAAATGGCCGAAGCAGAAATTTGTTGCAAAAGACGAAGAAAGATGTTAAAAATAACTGAAGAGAGAATTTGCTTAAACTGACTGAAAAAAGAATCTGTTAAAAAAGGCAGAACAAAGAATCTTTAAATAAGTTTGAAGAAAGAATCCTTTAAATATGGCTGAATAAAACCAGTTAAAAATAACAGAAGAAAGAAAGTGTTAAAAAAGGCCGAAGAAAGAATCTGTTGAAAATTACAGAAGAAACACTCTCTTAAAAAACGCAACACAAAATCTGTTAAAGTGGAATCAAGAATTTGTTAAAAACTAATAAAAAGGTATCTCAAAAATGGCTGTTAAAAATGTCAGAAGAAAAAAATGTCGAAGAAAGAATCTGTTAAAACACGCCAAAGAAAGAATCAATTAAAAATGACTGAGAAATGTATTTGTTTAAAAAGGACAAGAAAGAATCTTTTAAGGGACAGAATAAAGAATATCTTAAAAAAAAAAAAAACGCCGAAGAAGAAATATGTTAATAATGGCGGAAGAAAAAAGCTTTAAAAAAAATCAAAGCAAGTAACTGTCAATAATCACTGAAAAAATAATCTGTTAGTACAGGTCGAAGAAAAAATCTATTAAAAATTAATGAAGAAAGAATCTGTTAAAAAAAATCCGAATAGAAAATATATTAAAAAAAAGGCCGAAGAACGAACCTGTTAGAAAAGCCTAAAGAAGAAAGTTTCTGTCAAATGCAGCCGAAGAAAGAATCTCTTAGACAAAGCTGCAGAAAGATTCGGTTAAAAAAAGTAAAGAAAGGTTCTATTAAAAAAGACCGAAGAAAGAATCTGTTAAAAAAACCGAAAAAGAATCATTTAGAAAAGACGGAAGTAGGAACGTTTTATAAAGAGTTAAAATTGAGTGAAGAAAAATCCGTTAAAAATAGCCAAAAATCTTTCTGTTGTGGGAAAAATATTAACTACCCTCCCAAAAAAAGAAACTAGGGAGGGGGTGTTGTGAGATCTCCCCATTGTTTATGATAATGGACTTGACTGAGTATACATATACTCCTGTCATAGTGAACAGCAGTTGGGCAGTAGAGAGTATTCGTAGAGATCCGTGCCAGTTATCAGAGAGTACCGGAACTGATACGTAAGTTACCGAGAGATACTGAAGTTACCCAGAGACTACCGCATCAGAAGTCAGACTATCTCTGAGCTCTATTCAGCGAGAATAATATACACGGATATACTATTTACAACGAAATAATCTCTTAAAATGGTTGAAGACAGAATCTGTTTGGAATGATTGAAGAGTGCAGCTGTTAAAATCACGGAGAGAGAAAAAAATTTTGAAAAACGCCTGAAGAATGTTAGAAATACTTAATAAAGAACCCGTTAAAATTTGATAAAATAATCTGTTAGAAAAGCCTGAAGAGATATCACTTAAATAATCGGAGGAAAGAATACGTTAAAAAAGCCTCAATATAGAATCTATTAAGAATCACTGAAAAAAGAATCAGTTTAAAAATGACTGAAAAAGAATCTGTCAAAAATAGCTGAAGAAAGTCAGTCAGTCAGTTAAGTGCCATACGTGAAACACGCTTGGGCGATCATGTCTCGAAAGAGACATGACTGACTGGGCAGAACATTATCCGACAATAGGTTTCTGCGGTAGACTGGTTGCCAGCCAAGACTATAAAACCCAATCTGTACTGTTATTTGACTCATAGCTAGAGGGAGAAGATATGTATTATATGATTAAGTAGTAATTAGTCGGGGATCAGTTTATTACCTCATAACAATAGAAAACAGATCCCCCACTTTATGCCCAGTGGAAGCATAAGTCATCTTTTCAACTATTATATTCAGTCAGTCAGTTAAGTGCCATACGTGAAACACGCTTGGACGATCGTGTCTCGAAAGAGACATGAGTGACTGGGCAGAAGATTATCTCGCAATAGGTTGCCATTGCTTTCTGCGGTAGACTGGTTGCCAGCCAAGGCTATAGAACCCAATCTGTCCTGTTATTTAACCCATAATTGGAAGGAAGAGACGGATTAATACCTTTCCCAAGGGTATTTGCGCGTAAGTGAATGCAATGAATTCAACTGGAATTCGAACTCGGCTCTCCGATTTCTCGTTCCGAGCCGATATCCACTGCACCACAACAAAGAAATTGTTAAAATTCACTGAAGAAAGATTCTATTAAAAAAATCCGGGTAAAGAATTTATTAGCAAAGGCTGATAAAAGATGTTAAAAAAAAAAGGAGAATAAATAATCTACTTTAAATGACTGAAGAAAGAATCTGTTAAAATATCTAAATAAAGTTAGTTTTGCTTTTATGGCAAATCAACCTCGGCGGGTCATTTATTTCCAACTAAATTTTTATTTATTTATTTATTACTGGTAATACCTTTTTTTCTTTCAACAATTTATTGTTGTTTTTATATAATTTTTGTGTCTAGTAATACTTTTTTCTTTTCGAGCATCAAGATTCATTGGGATTTGTTTTTAAGAGCAGGCTCCCCAAGTCCTACCCTTGTTATTTAACCCATAACTGGAGGGAAGGGACGGATTAATACCTTTCCCAAGATTACCAGTGCTTAAGTGAATGCGGGTATTCAACCGGAATTCGAACTCGGATCACCGATTTCTCTTTCCAAGCCGATATCCACTGTACCACGACGCACATCCGTCAATAAACGCTTACAGCGCCTGGTATTCCCAAGCGGTCACCCATCTAAGTACTGACCAGGCTTAACTTCGGTGATCGCGCGAGAACCGGTGTATTCAACGTGAAAGCCCGTAAGCCTCTAAATAAGGATCTATTAAGATAACTGAAAAAAGAATTTGTTAAAATCTGAAGAAAAATCAGTAAAGGCTGAAGAAAGAATTTTTTAATAAAGGCCGATGAAAAAAAATCTGTTAAAAAGCAGATGAAAGAATCTGTTAAAAAAGCCTGTATAAAGAATCTGTTAAGAATGACTGAAGAAAAAATCTGTCAATAAAGACTTTAAAATCTGTTAAAACTAAATGACGAAAGAAGAATATGGAAAAAAATCCTAATGAATGAATCTGTTAAAAAACGCAGAAGAAAGTATCGGTTTAAGAAGGCCGAAGAAAAAAATCTGTTAAAATGACTAGAAGAAAGAATCTGTTAAAAACGGCTGAAGAATGAATCTTTTAAAAAAGCTGAAGAAAAATTCTGTTAAAATAAATTAAAAAAATAATATTTCAAGCATTAATTGCTCGACTTAATCTCATTTTCAATTCTTCCATTTAGTAAATGTCTTAATCATGAAAAACGCTATGTTAATATTCCTGAATCGAAATGACGTTAGAATTTTGTGAAAAGTTTGGTATTGGGATTTATTTGTTGCCTTTGTGTTTTAAACTTCTTATTTAGGTGAGATTATAAAAGGTTTTTGTTATTATGAATGGTATTATGATGAGTTCCTGGTATTATGATAACTTGTGATAGAAGGTTTTGCGAAAGATGTAAACATTTTACCTTATTGTTAGGAACCAGTCAAATCTTTCACAATTAGTTGAGTCCAATGAATAGTTGTAGTAAAAAAGATTAGTTAATTTTTTTACTATTCTGTACCCAATATAAACCCCAAAGGCTACATAAGGTAGTCAGTCAGTCAGTTAAGTGCCATACGTGATACACGCTTGGGCGATCATGTCTCGAAAGAGACATGACTGACTGGGCAGAAGATTATCCCGCAGTAGGTTGCCATTGCTTTCTGCGGTAAACTGGTTGCCGACCAAGGCTATAGAACCCAATCTGTCCTGTTATTTAACCCATAACTGGAAGGAAGAGACGGATTAATACCTTCCCCAAAGGTATTTGCGCGTAAGTGAATACAATGGATTCAACTGGAATTCGAACTCGGCTCCCCGGTTTCTCGTTCCGAGCCGATATCCACTGTACCACAACGCACATCCTACGGTAGACGGTTACTAAAAGAGTTTGTTGGAAGAGTGTACCCGGAGGGATGAAAAGGTTCATATTATGAGCATATGTAGAATAGATACCGTTTATCCTTAGATATAAAGAGGTTGACATTATAATGTTCCTTGAGAGACTCCTGCTGGGAATCCATTCTGGATAAGAAGCTGTCTGAAGGGAACTTCCTCTTCACAAATGGAATATGAAAGGAATGAGGATGTTTGAGGATAAGTGTAACCCTCTACTTTATGTAGCCTTTTATTACTCTCTGCTCCGTGTCACAAATTTGAAACTTCTGATTTCTCTCAAATCAGTGTCTCAAATTTGAAACTTATATTTCCTCACTGCTCCGTATCTCAAATTTGAAACTTGTTATTACTCTCAACACTGGGTCTCAAATTTGAAACTTTTATAACTCCCTGCTCCGTATCCCAAATTTGAGACTTTTTATTACTCACTGCTCCGTGTTTCAAATTTAAAACATTTTTATTACTTCCTGATCCGTATCTCAAATTTGAAACTTTTTATTATTCTCCGCTACATGTTTCAAATTAAACACATCGTTGTATTGTATCTAGCGTACACAAATGGGGTATGTGATTTCTGAAATAACTTTAATTATTTTTTCTTACTGCTAATATGGATAAGATTTAAAATAATATCAATTATTTATGCATAATTGGAAACCTGATTTCAGGTTTGCAATGAGAATTGATCGATCAAGGAAATGTAGAAATATTAATAAAAGATGGAAAGTCAAATGTCACACTGATAAAGAACATTCTGATTTTAAAGTCTTTTACATAACAATTCATTTCAGTATTTGGCACAAAATATTTTTTATGTGAAAAGACATTTTCAATGATAAAGCATAGTAAATTTGCATAAGTCAGTTTTAATTGATCAAAATTTACAGAAAATTTGTTGATAGGAAGTACAGTTTGGAACCGCAGACTGTTTTAGTTTTAGATCAGGAAAAAAATGTTATTATTATCGATGATGTTTCATTGATAATGATAACATAACACGAAAAGTATTTGAATTTCTGCTTTATCAGAGAAAATATTTAATATGGCATAAAATAAACGATTAAACTATAATGATATCTTATGTAAATATTATCTGTAGATTTATTGATGAGGCACTTTATAATCACTTTATGAGTGACGAAACAGTTTAGTATTTGTCAATCAAAACATAACAGCGAATTTCCTTGGCAGATGAGATGCATACACACATATGCAACAGCACTTGTTTTAAGCATGACTTTTGTGTGTGATATTGTGTCCACATATATATTCATGTGTTTGTGAGTTAATGTGGGTAAGTACTTGTCTGCAAGTATTGATTAATAAAAAAAATACATGGTGAATATTCTCGTCAAATGAATAGTAAAGTTATCATTCATTTCTGTAATTTAGAAGATGTGTCAAGTACAAAATCTAAACTTATTTATAAATGGAACTTTGTCTGTGTGTGTGTGTGTGTGTGTGTGTGTGTGTGTGTGTGTGTCCGTTACCTATAGACTCCGAAACGGCTGAACCGATTTTTTTGAAAAATTACACAGCTGTACTATAAGTGTCTGCGAGTGTTCTTAGCTAGGTTTTGTGTCGAGGTACCCCCGATAAATATCGAAAATCGAAAAACTCGGGTTATAGAAGGAGTGGTCCGATTTTAATCAAATTTGATACACTCAGAGACAAAGACATAAGAAACGATATTCAGAAGATTCAAGGTTGCAGTTCTTACAATAGTGCAGAAAATCGATAATATATATATATATATATATATATATATATATATATATATATATATATAAATCGATACCAGGAAATCAAAATTTGACTTACATCCATTCATTTTTTTTTCAGTTTACGGTTTCGCTTTAACTGGAAACAACTATTGCTTTTTAGTCTTTTGTGCCAACGTCCAAAGTATCTGAGCTCCAGGACCATGGATTAGTTTTAAAGCTTTCATTACACCCGAGCAACGCCGGGCTATATTGCTAGTTCTTTATAAGAGCAACAAGGATGAATAAATATACAGACTTATGCACGCACGCACACACAAACACACACACACACACACACACACACACACACACACACACACACACACACACACACACACACACACACACGCCTGCACGCACGCATATATATATATATATATATATATATATATAAACAATGACCTATTAAAAATTGTATCCTTACTTTAATAGAGTTGATATAAACATCTTAAAATTCAAAAGGGTGAAATATCTTGAGAATCTTTCCGATAACCCTTCATCAGAGAAAAATCCCTCCTGGTACACTGGTGAAAGAATTGTTTTTTTTTTTATAGGAACAACGAAATATACTTTAAGGGATGAAATGGTAGAACTAAACTGAGACGCAATTCATATAACAGATCATATTGATCAAAATTAGAAAAATCGCTTAAGAACAAATAAATTTGATAAACAAAAATGAAAAAGCACCATAAAACTATTCGAGGAATTCTTTATGAAATGGCTGAAAATGTTTTCAAGTAACATTAACAACGGTTTGGATGGTTTTTCTGATAAAGCTATAGTGAAATCGATGACAAGTTTAACCACAGGCTTGAGCAAAACCTAACTTTCACATTGCATTGCCGAAGATTTGAAGACATTTACAAGACGGTCTGCATAAATTGTTCGGATCAGAAAAAGGACTAATTGGCTTTGCAAAAATTAGGTGATATCGAACATACTAAGTTAATGAATTATATTTTACTGTAAAAGACAAGTGACTTTGTGGTGATACCGAGCAAAAGCGAGGGACCGGATGTTTGCTCTGTACCGACCAAAAAGCAAATGAACAAAGGTCGTCTCTGCGCAGGTGTATTCACGCAGATGTTCCGGTCGAAAAATAAAAATTAATCAAATATCAAATTTCTATTTCGCGAGCCTACGCGAATTTTATTTAACAGCCAATGGGAAGCCCAGAATCAAATACAAGTGTGAAATCCCAAAACGAGCTGTTTTGATCCAAAATGCAGATATAAAAAGCCGAGACAAAAGCACCCAGACAGACAGACAGACCAGGCAGAGACCAAGGAGAAGAATGTAAGTAATATCCCCTTGACTTAAGTCGAGCGGCTACTACATTCACCTCCCTTTACCTCTAATCACTTTTTCCCTGTCTCAGAAGTACTTACTGACCTAAGAAGCGACTATTTCAAAAATATTCTTCACATACCTCCGCTCCTCACATTCCTAAGCACTAATTATCTTTTTCAGCATTATTATTTGCCACGAACACTTTAACCTCCGTTGGACCTATATTCAAGTATTATTTTAATTGTAAAAATATTAATTGATATGTGTATATATAAATGTTATTTTCAACTCAATTTGCTTTTCTTGATTTTATAATTATTTTATGACTTATAAATTCCGTTAACCTGCAACAATATACAACTCCCTTCACTAGAACGGACTCCCACCGCTAGAAAAAGAATAGATAAGCAACCCACTAAAACTTAACATGTGACACGATAACTAGGCGTATATTAAGGAGGATTTGTAAAATATGTATTTTATTATAATAGATTAAAATAGAAAATGGTTAAGAATAGAAAAATAGTCTAAAAAAAATGTGTTTCGTTTAACGAAAGTGAAAAAGAAGAGGAAAAATAAATAAATAAATAAACGCTTTTTTCTTTTATAAGGAAATTTGTGGAAGAGAAAAGGGTATCAGATTACTGTTAAATCCTACCAGTCTTCCAATAAATATTTGACTAAGTGATTTGATGTGATAAAAGATAAAGTTTAAGAAATAGATTTTTGAGTGATCAGGTCAAAAACTGTCTTTACTGTATCTTGACCACACATTAAGAAAAGATAATAGAATTTCCCCCTTTCTCCAGGCAATAAAAAAAGCCTGGCTACGGGTAAAGTGTCAGGGCTATAAAAACATCCGGCGGCCTTCACACAAAGCTTTATTAAGATAAAAAGTTAAAAAATCCTGGAATATACTTGGAGGCTTAGTGCAGATATCCTGTTTACAAATCAAAAGAAGCAAAATTTAAGTACCTTGAAATGTTGGACTTACAGTCGCCAATGCTTATCGCCCGGTGGTCTAGTCACTTCCGATTATTTTAATATAAAATACAAGTGATTTTGCCGAGCCGATCAGTTAGTTTCAGTTGAGTTGAGTTAGTTAGTTCAGCCGGGCGCGTGCTTGAAGTAGAAATTCCGTTTGTCTTGAGTCGGTCGGTTCGGCATTTGATCTCCATTAATTAAAGTTAGAGCTGAGTGTCACATTCGCCTGCCCCAACTGCAAGACTAACTCTGAACAAAATAAAGCATCGATTTAATTCATCCAAGTTGTGGAAGTTCGTTTCTTATAGTTTAATCTTGTACCCCCAGCGTGAGGCTTCGACTTTTAAAATCAAACCCCCGGCAACAGAGTGGAGAACATCCGCCGGAGAAACTGTTCGGACCTCTACTGGGGTGTTACAAACATTTAATGAAACAGTTGCGTCAATTTCACAAATGTTCAACGTCATTATTCCATAAGAGATGAAAGTGTATGAATTTACAGAAAAATGATGAAGAAGACTTCACTGTATTTGAAAGTATTGTGAGTAATCAGTGTAAAGAATTCAAATTGGCAGAACTAAGCCCTGACAATTTCAAATGCTTAATTGAACAAGGTTTTGTGTTATCTAAAGACACGGAAATCAGAAGGAGGGTTCTAAATAAACTCGAAAACGAACCGAATTTGACTTTGTAAAACCTGGCGGAAGATTTTCAGTGACATATAAACGTTCGGAAGAACACTAAAAGTATTGAAATTAGCGCTGTATGGCATATTAAAAAGGTGCGCTGTAAAATTAAAACCGTGAAGAAGAAAAAAGACATTATTAAAAGGTATTTTCTGGTGGGCTCCGCAGGTGTAACAAATTAAAAGCGAAATTCGAGCTTAAGGAAAGCGTACAATCAGTTTTCAATAAGAAACGAAATGTACCAGTTGCGTCAATCAAACAAATAAACGACGAGCTTAATAGGCTTGAAACAGATTTGCATAGCGACTGGGCTTCGCCGACAGTATACATTTAAAAAAAACGTATGCGCGGATTTTTCTACGGGCTTAAATAATGCTATCAAATAATACCTACTTTCGGGCCCGGAAGAGATGTTTGCGCAGCTTAGCGGAGGTAAGAGTTTTTTTTTCAAAATAGACCTTAGCGACGCATATCTTTAAATTTAAGTCGCTGACGAATGTACAAAAGTTTTGACCATAAATACACACAGAAAATCATATAAATTTAATCATTTGCCGTTTGGCATTAAAGTCGCTCCAGCTTTCATCTAGCAAGTCATGAACACGATGCTAAGTTGTCTCGAATTCTCAATCTCATATTTTGATGATATTTTGCTAATAAGTAAAGACACAGAATAACATAAGAAACATGTTTTTGAAATGTTTAAAAGAATTCAGGACTACGGATTCACGCTAAGGGACAAAAACGTGAATTCCTTACGGACAAGATTAAGTACTTGGGACAAGTTATTGACAAGGATGGCAGAAGACCGGATCCATCGCGTGCTAGTGCTATTAAGAACATGTCTGCTCTGGAAAATGTCAGCTCCCTACAGAGTTTTCCTGAGACTATCTAGCTACTACAATGTTTTTGTGAAAAAGAACGCCGCTATATAAACTTTTGAAGAAAGACGCAAAATGGCTGTTGACGTCAAAGTCCCAGGATGTATTTTTAACAAATAAAAAATATATTAACTTCAGATTTATTTTTGACACACTACGATCCTAAGAAAAAATTGATTGCGGCAAGTGACGCGGAGCTTGTACTGTGCATAAATTCAACGACGGCTCTGTTAAACTGATTGCACATGCATCCAGGACACTTCTTCAAGCGAAAAAAATACTCAGTGACAGAGAAAGAACGTTTAGGAATTATCTTTGCCCTGAAAAATTCCATAGATTTATTCACGGGAGAATGTTTACATTAGAGACGGATCATAAACCGATTTACGGCTTAAAAAGGATGACCGACTCATACGGTTAACAGATTGCGACGAAGGAGAAACATTCTTCTCAATTATGACTTTAGAATGGAGTTTTTGCCATCGAGCAAACTAAGTCATGAGAACGAATTGCCCAGACGGATTCCAAGGAATAATGAACCATTCGAAAATACAGTTATTGGTTGCTCTACAATCGGAGGTAGAGACTTAAAATATTTTGTGCAATACTGTGCGGAAATTACCGATAACGTTGGAAGATATAAAAAGAAAGCAATTCATTACTGAAATGAAAACTAAATTAAAAGATAAAGTCCAAAAATATGCAGAAGCCTATTCAATATGTAATGATGTATTGAGACCTTTAGCACTACAAATAAAAGATTTTGAAGAAAATTCCACGAAGAACACCCTGGTATGTCCAGTATGAAGAGCATAATGAGGATCTCTGATTACTGGCATACCGTGGATAGAGACATTTAACCCTCTAGGGCCATTCGTATCATATTTGATACAGTATTTCCCTATAAGGAAACATTTGGTATTTCCCTATAAAGAAACATTTGGTATTCATTGACTGAGCAGTCAGTACTGCTTTCATTTGAAATTTATAAAATATTTCTCTTAAAAAATTTTTCAGGAAAATATTTCTTTCAAGTCTTGTTTTCATACTGTATCAAATATGATACGAATGGCCCTAGAGGGTTAATAATATAATATGATTAAGGCTTCTACTTGTCATAAAGTGGGGGATCAGTTCTATATTGTTATGAAGTAATAAACAGATCCTCCACCAATATGATACGAATGGCCCTAGAGGGTTAAACGTTGCTGAAGCCGTGCAAAATATGTGCTTTGGCGGCTAAGGCAAGACCAATTAAGTTTAAACCATAGTCAGAAACTGATCGCTCATCGTCACGTCTTCATATCGATTTTGCTGGTCCAAAGAAAGGATCATACAATCTTATTGTCGTAGACAGCTTTTCGAAATGACCCGAGATTTTCAAATGTAAGAGTCAACCACACAAGTTGTTATACAATTTTTACGCGAACTGTTTGCGAGGTTTAAAGTTCCAGATTCAATTGTTTCTGATAATAGTACGCAATTTACGTCGAGGAAGTTCAAGGAATTTTGCCAAATGTTTGTGTTAAATCACATTACAATTGCACTTAACATTCTAGAAGCAACAGCAAGGCAGATCGTTTCGTGGATAGCTTTCAAATAACTTAAAAAAAGCCAACGATGGATCCACAGATACAGCAATACAACAATTTTTGCAGGTGTATGGGGTTACATCGAATAAAAACGCTCCGTCAGCCATGACTCCGACAGAGATTATGTTTGCGCATAAGGTACGATCAGTGTTTGATAAACTGATTCCCAATAAGAAAAAATATGAGCATACTAAAAAAAAAAAAATGAGGACTTTTATAAAATTGGTCAAAAGATTTTTTTTACCGCATGTATTAGGTGAATCTAGAAGTTATGCCTGGATAAGGTAGTAAGAAGAAAGGACTAGAAATAAACTGCAAGAAAACCAAATGCATGGTCATCAGTAAAAAGGGCAGCCGAAAATGCCAAATACAGGTCGGAGATACCAGAATCAAGTAGGTACAAAAATGTAAATACCTGGGAAGCGTTATAACAGAAGACGGAAAGTGCAACATGGAGATCCGAAGCCGAAATGGCATGGCGAAAGAAGCATTCCAGAAGTTGAGTAAAGAATTAAGAAACAAGACAATTTCACTAGAAACTAGGAAGAGAGTACTGGGTTGCTACGTGATGTCCGTCTTTCAATATGGCAGTGAATGCTGGACAATACCATCAAAGATGAAGGAAAAAACTTGAAGCAACTGAAATGTGGTGCTACAGAAGGATGCGGCGGATATCATGGATTCAGCATGTGAGCAATGATGAGGTTTTAGAAATGATGGAAACAAAAATGAAATTAATACTGAGCATCAGGAAGAGACAGCTGAAGTTCCTGGGACACGCAATGAGGAAGGAGGGCTAGGAGAACCTGATACTAAAAGGCCAGGTAGAGAGGAAATGAGACAAAGGAAAGCAGCGGATAACATATTTTAAGTACCTAATCAGGTGGATGATGGAACAAGGGTTGCACGGTGTAACAGGACAAGCGTGCTCAGAGCCATCAGGGATAGGGAAACGTGGAAAGCCATGATCGCCTACGTCCTAAAGGGACAGGGCACATGGAAGAAGAATCAGGTGAATATGACGTATTCGGAAATCGGTATTATTGTCCAAAGAACCACAAAAATGGTATATCTAGCTAAGAGACTAGAATTAGTATAAAAAAAGCAAATAAATAAAAAAGAGGAATGCAGTTCCAAAAAAATAAAATACGCCAGATGAGGTGGAATCTATGGATGTTCTCTTGGATACGTTCGACATGCTCATCCTGCAAAAATGCCCCTGAAATAGAGGTCCGGAAAAGGCGTAGTAAGAAGAGGAGAAAAAAGTACGAAAAGGATGAACTCCTTCTTCTTCTTTTTCTTCTATGTGCCCTGTCCCTTCAGGACGTAGGCGATCAAGGTTCTCCACGTCTCCATACCCCTTGTGGCTCTTAGTATGTTTGCTCCTGTTACACCTCGCAACCCCCGTTCCATCATCCACCTGATCAGGCCCTGCAAATATGTTATCCGCTGCCTTCCTCTGTCTCTCTTTCCTTCTATCTGGCCAGTCGGTATCAGGTTCTCCAGGCTCTCCTTCCTCATTACACGCAGAGGAGAGTAGAAAAAAATAAAAGGATGAACATCGAACCTTAAAAAGAAAAAATATTGACTCGGGAAATAGCCAATAAAAGCATGTATTGTATACCTGGCTATATACAGGAATGGGGTCTTCTTATTCTCCTATATATGTGAACTCTATTAGAGAGTAGAGTAATTATACTGACTAGCAGTGTATCTACTTCATGCAGCATGAGTATAATATTTGTGATATACTATTATTCCCAACGTCCGTTTTGCATGATTATTCACGTTGTAACATTTTAGAGTTACAACAATATATATATATATATATTGTTGAATGGTACACTTTGAAAAAGAGTAGCTACTCTGGCGTGTACGCATCGCTCATTCAGTAAAATGACTTAGATCACTCTAGCTATTGGGTGCGTATAATGATAATATATGCGCTAAAATGTTTGCCTTCTTCCACTGAACGTCCATAGCCCAGAGGTAGAATCGCCGACTGACGCCAATTCGGTCGGGTTTCAATCCTGGGTTAAAAAGCATTCGGAGTCTAACCGTACTGATGAGCTGTGATACAGCGAAACAGATCTGTCTGCGGATGACAATATATATATATATATATATATATATATATATAGAGAGAGAGAGAGAGAGAGATTAGTCATCCACATACAAGCCTGTTTCGCTGTATCACAGCTCATCAGTGTGGCTAGACACATCCACTTGCTTCTGGTCGGGATTGAAACTCGACCGATTTGGTGTCAATCGGAGTTGTTACCCCCTAAGCCATAGGCGCATGGAATCAGATAAGGCAAATTTTAACGTATTGTATATAAGCAGTGTATACACACGCCAGTCACCGAAAGGACTCAATTCATTCCTGTAGAGTAAAGCATATATCGCAGAAGTGGAAATTGTTTTTTAAAATTTTCTTCTCCAGAGAGCTCAGTCGTAAGGAAATCATAATATATTAGTCATCGACATACAAGCCTGTTTCGTTGTCTCACAGCTCATCAGAGTGGAAGACATATCCACTTGCTTCTGGACAGGATCGAAACTCGACCGATTTGATGCCAGTCGCTACCCACTAAGCCATAGGCGCATAGTATCAGAGAAGGGAAATTTTAACATGTATAAAAGCAGTGTATACACACGCCAGTCACCAAAAGAACTCAATTCATTTCTTAAGAGCAGAAGTGGAAACTGTTTTTTAAATTTTCTTCTCTAGAGTGTTCAATCGTAATGAGCATAATATATTAGTCATCCACATAGAAGTCTGTTTCGCTGTATCAAAGCTCATCAGAGTGGAAGACATATCCACTTGCTTCTGGCCGGTATATATATATATATATATATATATATATATATATCGTAATATTTTTATTATTTATAATTAAAAAAAATTACTGCAGACGATCTGTTGTGCTATATTCAGCACCTTATCGGACAATATACTAATTATATCGTCTAATCAGTCGATTACGCAACCTTCCGAATATATATATATATATATATATATATATATAACAACATTCACATCTCAAGTTTCTAATTCACATTCTTTATATATACAAATATGTTGATAGGTCTTCTTCAAAATAGTGCAAACTGAGAGAATTACTATGCATGACGACGGTCCAGAGAAAAAAAGATAGAAACCGGTCAGACGTTATAAAGTTGTCCATCAGGTCTAAGAAATCGACAACCACGAACTCAGAAAGTTGTTGAGGCCATCACTGAGCTCAAAAAATGATGAATTTCAGTATCAGACACAAAGTGCGCGAGGGCATCAGTTATAAGTGCGTGAGGGCATCGGTTATAAGTGTTCGAGGGCATCGGTTATAAGTGTTCGAGGGCATCAGTTATAAGTGTTCGAAGGCATCGGTTATAAGTGTTCGAGAGCATCAGTTATAAGTGTTCGAGGGCATCGGTTATAAGTGTTCGAGGGCATCTGTTATAAGTGTTCGAGGGCATCAGTTATAAGTGTTCGAAGGCATCGGTTATAAGTGTTCGAGGGCATCAGTTATAAGTGTTCGAGGGCATCGGTTATAAGTGTTCGAGGGCATCTGTTATAAGTGTTCGAGGGCATCAGTTATAAGTGTTCGAGGGCATCGGTTATAAGTGTTCGAGGGCATCAGTTATAAGTGTGCAAGGGTATCAGTTTTAAGTGTTCGAGGGCATCGGTTATAAGTGTTCGAGTGTATCAGTTATAAGTCCGTGACGCCATTAGTTACAATTGTTTGAGGGTATCAGTTATAAGTGTACGAAGGCACTAGTTATAAGCTTGCTACGGTATCAGTTATAAGTATTCGAGGTTCATCAGTTACAATTGCGCGACAGGATCATTTATAACTGTTCGAGGGCATCACTTATAAATTTGCGAGGGTATCAGTCATAAGTGCGTGACGGCATCAGTTATAAGAGTTCTAGGGCGTCAGTTATAAGTGTTCGAGAGCATTGGTTATAAGAGTACGAGGAATATCAATTATAACTATTCGAGGGTATTGGTAATAAGTGTGCGATGGTATCAGTTTTTAATGTGCGAGTGCACCAATTATAAATGCATGACCGCATCAGTTATAAGTGTGCAAGAGCATCAATTATACGTGCGCGAGGGCATCAGTTATAAGTGTACGTAGGCATCAATTTAAGTGCGTGAGGGTATCAGTTATGAATGTGCGAGAGCATCAGTTATAAGTGGGCGAAGGAATCATTTATAAGTGCTCAAGGTCATCAATTATAAAATATGCCGGGGCATCAGTTACGTGCGCGAGGGCATCAGTTATAAGTGTACGTAGGCATCAATTTAAGTGCGTGAGGGTATCAGTTATGAATGTGCGAGAGCATCAAAGTTATAAGTGTGCGAAGGAATCATTTATAAGTGCGCAAGGTCATCAATTATAAACAGTGTCAGTATCAGTTACGCGCGAGGGCATCAGTTATAAGGTACGTAGGCATCAATTTAAGTGCGTGAGGGTATCAGTTATGAATGTGCGAGATCATCAGTTATATGTGCGAAGGAATCATTTATAAGTGCGCAAGGTCATCAATTATAAATATGCCGGGGCATCAGTTACGTGCGCGAGGGCATCAGTTATAAGTGTACGTAGGCATCAATTTAAGTGCGTGAGGGTATCAGTTATGAATGTGCGAGATCATCAGTTATAAGTGTGCGAAGGAATCATTTATAAGTGCGCAAGGTCATCAATTATAAATATGCCGGGGCATCAGTTACGTGCGCGAGGGCATCAGTTATAAGTGTACGTAGGCATCAATTTAAGTGCGTGAGGGTATCAGTTATGAATGTGCGAGATCAGTTATAAGTGTGCGAAGGAATCATTTATAAGTGCGCAAGGTCATCAATTATAAATATGCCGGGGCATCAGTTACGTGCGCGAGGGCATCAGTTATAAGTGTACGTAGGCATCAATTTAAGTGCGTGAGGGTATCAGTTATGAATGTGCGAGAGCATCAGTTATAAGTGTGCGAAGGAATCATTTATAAGTGCGCAAGGTCATCAATTATAAATATGCCGGGGCATCAGTTACGTGCGCGAGGGCATCAGTTATAAGTGTACGTAGGCATCAATTTAAGTGCGTGAGGGTATCAGTTATGAATGTGCGAGAGCATCAGTTATAAGTGTGCGAAGGAATCATTTATAAGTGCGCAAGGTCATCAATTATAAATATGCCGGGGCATCAGCGTTACGTGCGCGAGGGCATCAGTTATAAGTGTACGTAGGCATCAATTTAAGTGCGTGAGGGTATCAGTTATGAATGTGCGAGATCAGTTATAAGTGTGCGAAGGAATCATTTATAAGTGCGCAAGGTCATCAATTATAAATATGCCGGGGCATCAGTTACGTGCGCGAGGGCATCAGTTATAAGTGTACGTAGGCATCAATTTAAGTGCGTGAGGGTATCAGTTATGAATGTGCGAGAGCATCAGTTATAAGTGTGCGAAGGAATCATTTATAAGTGCGCAAGGTCATCAATTATAAATATGCCGGGGCATCAGTTAAGTGCGCGAGGACATCATTTATAAGTGCAGGAGGTCATCAGTTATAAGTACACGAGGCCATCAATTATAAATATGCGAGTGAATCAGTTGTAATTTTCGTTCGTGGTAAATAATGTGCCTTTCATGTACGATAAGACCTGAGAGAAAAAAGTTTTAACATTTTGAGTCTGTCAAGCTCATATGACAAGAACGACCAGCAGCAGAAGGTGACATGAAAGAACGACAGAGAACCCCACACGATAACGCACACAGACTTAATCTCAGCTGTGATGGTAATAGACAACGTAGATCATGTCACGTAATGCCATTTCTTTCTACAAAGTCTCTGGGTCACTGTCGCTGCATCACACCATAGACTGAAGGTATGACTAAGCAGTATGTGTTCTACTCTGCTCACGACCACATGACACACGGTATGACTATTCGAGAATATCTACACTAAATGACCACATATATATGGACACCCCACCGCTCTCCTTGATTTTAATTTCTTAGATGAATACATCATTAGTCGTCAAGAGTGAAACCAAATAGTGACTCACAGTATCAATGATTCCGGGAAGTACACCATCGTTGTCATGAGTCGAAACATTCAATGGAAACTACCTAAACAGATATGTAATCGTTTTCGTAGCAGCATTTACACTTTAGACAACGCTTGCGTGGTTTTATTGAATAACATTTTTTGTGAACTTGTATTTTTTTAATATGCATTTTTTTGGTAGAATATATTTGTTTCTTTTTATAATTGATTTTAAACAATTACTTATGAGTAGAATAAGTAAAAATCAGGTAAGTAAAAATGTCTGTATTCTAAAATGTTTGATTTTAACAAGTTTCTTCAGAGATTTTTTTAAAGACGAACGATAATTTTTTTTTAATTTTCTAAACTTCTTTTTTAAATCCCAAAAGAGAAGTACGTTGACTGAGGTTTGATTTCATTGTTCAGATACGTATCACGTGTTATAAAGCAATAGATGGATCGATGACAGTAAAATATTTATATGGATATGCCGTCTAACATGGCGGCAACATATATATTTATGTAGCTACTATTGAGTATCTTACATGATGATATAAGAAAAAATAATCCAATCCCCACCCAGTATGGCAAAAGGTAAATATATTGCATTATATATATATATATATATATATATATATATATATATATATATATATAAATGAAATGAGTAATTACACACATAAAAAATGAAATGCGTAATTATACAAATATAAATATATAAAGCTTAGACTTGATAAAAAAATCAACAATTACTGTGATTTCTTGTTGTCTTTCAACGATAGCACCATCAAGCTTATCAGACGATAAGAACGGATCCTACACAAAATAAATAAACAAAACTTGTGTATATTATTCAACGAAACCACCTATATTAATATATATATATATATATATATATATATATATATATATATATATATATATATATGGAATTTGCTATATATTATATTATTTATACAATGTATTTATTAGTTATTTGAAAGCGCTCAATATCAGTGAGAGAGCTAACTTATTCAGATTCAGTTAGATAGTTTTGAGCTGTGATCCTGGATTTTACGTTTTTGCGATCGTCAAACAATCTGACGATGGCAAAAGTGTGAAACCCAGGGTAACAAACTCACACCTATCTAACTGAATATATATATATATATATATATATATATATATATATATATATATTCAGTTATTTATTTTAAATTAATGTTTTGAACGGTGAAAAAAATTATTTCTTCGTTCTCTACTCACTCGGATATATATATACAAATATATACACAGCTGTCGGTTGTTATTATAATTGTGATAATATACATCATCCATCGAATTCGTACGTTATTGGAAATATCAAAATTGATCGTATTCAAACAAGGTTTGAATACGATCAGTTTTGATATTTCCAATAACGTACTCAAATGCCTGTAATCAGATCAGGGACCACAACGCCACTATTTTGCCACTGTCTTCGGCCTTCTGCCACGGTAGGGATGGACTTGTATTTTCAATTTAATTCTCTTTATCGTTAATATTTGATAATGGCTTATGTGAGCCGAAAGCTTAGACCCGATAAAAAAAATCAACAATTACTGTGATTTTTTGTTGTCTTTCAACGATATCACCATCAAGTATATCAGACGGTATGAACGGATCCTACACAAAATTAATAGACAAAACTTGTCTATATTATTCAATGAAACCTGCATTAATATATATATATATATATATATATATATATATATATATATATATATATATATATATATATGTATTCCATTTGTAAACGAATTATTATGCAACCTAGGTTTCTACCATGAGTGGTGTCTTCGGGCGATTTTTAATAACTATAATTATTGAAATAACTTTCAATTGCAAAATAACTTTTGATTTCCAGTAACTATGGTTATTGAAAATCGCCTGAAACACAACTCATGGTTTAAACCTAGGTCGAGCAATAACTCGTTTACAAATGGAAAATACTCAAAAGTTCTACAATATAATTGTACTGAACACTTTTTAATACAAATGTGCACGGGTCTGATCATATTATGACCCAAAACTAAGTAATAATTATAATATTATAACAGAGAGTATATATATATATATATATATATATATATATATATATAGAGAGAGAGAGAGAGAGAGAGAAGATGAGAGAGAGAGGGAGAGGAAGAAAGAGGATATGGGCCTATAAATAAATTAATACAACGGTCTTTAATAAAGAGGATATATATATATATATATATATATATATAGAGAGAGAGAGAGAGAAAAAATCATTTTATCTCTCTCTCTCTCTCTCTCTCTCTCTCTCTATATATATATATATATATATATATATAAATTAATACTACCTGAGAGATTATTATTTGATTATTAAGGGTTGATTACCTAAAAACGATTTCTATCTCCCAAAGGTTCGTACTTGGTATTGGACATTCATTGAACATTTCTATCTACCAAAGGTCGGTACCTGGTACTAACATTCATTTTCATCGGTATAGTAAATTTAAATTATATATATATATATATACTATCGCCGAATGACTCCAATTCGGTCGGGTTTCAATCCTTGGTTAAAAGCAATCGGATGTCTAACCGTACTGATGAGCTGTGACACAGCGAAACACATCTGCCTGCGGATGACTATTTACGCTCTCACACCCTGATTGAGCACTCTGGAAGAATCTTTTTTTTAATCGTTTCACCCCGAGCAAGGCGGTAATGCCACTGATGTGCAAGTGTAGGAGCAATAGAAAGCTGAGAATGCAGGTGCGATAACAGTTTCAAAGGTGGAGAGAAAGGAAAGGATATACGGGGTGGGGAAAGAACTAGAGTCAAGTGGTTAATAGATGAGTATTGACATTGCATTTAAATTCCTGGAGGTTGTAGCCGTCAGGAAAGCAAGAATATGGGAGCGAGTTCCACGGGCGGTAAGTGCGAGAGAAGAAGCTGCAGGAGTAGAATTGTCGTCTGCATTTGGCTAACCTAACTGTGAATGGGTGGGACCCAGTTGCCAATCTGGTTGCACGAGTAAACATCTGTTGAGGAGGCACCAGTGACTTAAGTTCGTCCGAGCAGAAGCCATGAAAGTATTTATAGAACAGACAAAGGGAGGCCACTTTCGTCGGTGGGGAACTGGCTGTAGTCGAGCCGCCAAGTCAGTACCTATCACATTACTGATTCTCTTTTGGAGCCTGTCGAGAACACTGAGGTGAACGGCAGGGGCGCCTGACCATATATGGCAGCAGTACTCCATGCACGGACGAATGGTTGACTTGTATATATGCAGGATGGATTCAGACGGAAAAAACTCCTGGCCCGACACAGTGACCCAACCTTTTTAGCAGTTGATTTAGCTATGGACTCGATGTAGTGGGTCCATTTGAGATCAGAAGAGAGGGTAAGGCCGAGGAGGCGCAGTGTATTGCTCTCAGGGAGAATCGCTTGGTCCATGCTTATGGGAGGCAGGAGAGGTTGCCTGTAATGATTGACAGACAACAGCTGGTCTTAGACGCATTGAAATTGACAAGCCACTTCTTGCCCCAATTCACCATAGAGTGTAGATCCCGTTCAATCTCAGCAGCGAGATTATGTTTGTCTGCCACGACGGGTTTCTTACTGATGCGGGAGTAAATTGTGGTGTCATCTGCGTGGATGCCTACTTGGCACTTGATCTCGTCTGGGAAGTCGTTGATGAAAATAAGGAAGAGATCTGGCCCTGGATAGAGCCCTGTGGTACACCAGCATTTGTGCTGTAGGATGAAGAGGCATGCCCATTCTAAACGACCTTCATTTTGCGGTTATTTAAAAAGGATTGGATTAGATCAAGCAAGCGTCCGGTAATACCGTAACCCCGTAGCTTGCATAGAAGGCCAGAGTGCCAAACCCTGTCAAAAGCCTTGGAGATGTCCAGAGCAACAGCACGTTGTTCGCATGGCAAAGCGGAAGCGGAAGCCATACTGCCTGTCAGAGTAGAGTTTGTGGGCAGTAAGATGTTGAACTATTTCAGCATTAATTATGACCTTGAACACGAATGGTAGACATTGAAAAACAGTAGCTATCGTGGCATGTACGCATCGCTCATTCCGTAATGAATTAGAGTACTCTGGCTATTGGGCGTATATAATGATAATGTATACGCTAAAAAGTCTGCCTTCTTCTACCGAGCGCCCATGGCCCAGACGTCGAATCGCCGACTGACGCCAATTCGGTCGGGTTTCAATCCTGGGTTAAAAGCAATCGGATGTCTAACCGTAATGATGAGCTGTGATACAGCGAAACAAATCTGTCTGCGGATGAATTCATATATATATATATATGTGTGTGTGTGTGTGTGTGTGTGTGTGTGTGCGCGCACATGTTTGTGTGCGTGCATGTGTGTGTGCGCGCATGTGTGTGTGCGCATGTGTGTGTATGTGTGCATCATTTAAATTTACTATAGCCATGAGGATGAATGCACAATGCCAGGATGAGGTTTTGGTAAAAATGGAAACGAAAAGTAAATTAATACTGAGCATCAGGAAGAGACAGCTAAAGTGTCTGGGTCATGCAATGAAGAAGGAGGGTGAGAGAGAAAGGGCAAGAGAAAGATGATTTTTTTAATCATTTCACCCCAAGCAAGGCAGTACCACCCCTGATGTGCAGGCGGCTCCATAAGAGAGTTAAAGTTTTAGGCAGGAGGAGAGTGAAGAGAAAGACGAATTAGCTGCAGGGTTGGGGGGAAGAGAAAGGACAAGAGAAGGATGTGAACATAGGAGTGAAGACAGTTGCGAAGGTAGAGAGAAATGAAAAGAACAAGATACACAGAATGATGAAGAAAAAATTGGAGTCAAGTGAATAATAGATGGGAATTGACTTTGCATTTAAATTCCTGGAGATTGTGGGCGTCGGGAAGGCAAGTATACGGAAGGGAGTTCCACAGGAGGGAAGCACAAGAAAAGAAGCTGATGGAGATAGTCTGTATTTGCTTGACCGAACTGTAAAACAGATGGGAACTGACTTTGCGTTTAAATTCCTGGAGGTTTTAGCCATCGGGAAAGCAAGTATATAGAAAGGAGTTCCACAGGAAGGAAGCGCAAAAAAGAAGCTGATGAAGTAGAATTGTTTCCTGCGTTTGGTTGATGTAACTGTAAAAGAGATTTGAATTGAATTTGCATTTAAATTACTGGCGATTGTCGCTGTTCGGGAAAGCAAGTATATGGAAGGGAGTTCCACAGGCGAGAAGCGCGAGAAAAGAAGCTGATGGAGTAGAATTGTCGCCTGCATTTGGTTGATCGAGCTGTAAAAGGGTGAAAGTAGAAAAGATAAATGCAGTGAACGAAAAAACAAATGAAACAGCGAAAAAAAGAAAAGAAAAAATTGATAGATCAATATAAGTAAATGAAAAAAAAAAGGAAAAAATTAGATTAATTTAAGTGAAAAAAAAAAAAAAAGATAAA
This sequence comes from Ascarosepion bandense, assembly GCA_037127315.1. Taxonomy (NCBI): domain Eukaryota; kingdom Metazoa; phylum Mollusca; class Cephalopoda; order Sepiida; family Sepiidae; genus Ascarosepion; species Ascarosepion bandense. The sequence goes on along the minus strand of JBBBDQ010000299.1, from coordinate 1,768,111 downwards.
ACAATACGAGAGTTGAAAGTAACAAAAATAAAATCAATTGATAGAGATTGTTACAAGAAAGGCACACGTGAACTGAAGAAGAACAACCAAAGGAAGGTTTGTACTTACTTTATTGTTGGAAGGTTTAAACATGAATCTGGGATGTCCATTTTTTTCTTGATCCAGAAATTCGAGTAATCAGTACAAAAATTATTACTGTGGGCATGCTCAACTCAGCCTTGTGCTGAGTTGGAATAACCAAAGAGAAAACTTGATCTACTTCATAGGTTGAGATTTTTTGGAAGACATGCAAATCCCACGTGGGATGAGATGGAGAATCATATTTTTGGTTTATTTACTTTTAACAGTATGGGAAAATGTATTTCTTTTTCTTTATTACTCATTATTTTATTTATCAATTTTATTTAATTTTCCCACAGATTTAATAAGATTTGTTTGGATGAGTTCTTGCTAAATACATTATTTTGAAGTTATATAAATATACATTAAACAGATAAAATATTTATTAAGAGAATATTCAGAATTTTTATATAAAAATGCTAACTTCCTGAGTATATCAAAAAGAAGCCCACAAAGAGGTAATTTACTCCAGAAGCTGAGCAGAGTATTAA
>JBBBDQ010000299.1:1747500-1765000 GCA_037127315.1 Ascarosepion bandense | reverse complement strand
ATTGGTAAAGTTTCGTTTTTCGTCTTTTTGGTAAAATTTTCATTTTTCGACTTTCCATTTTATATCATGGTTATTTTATAAAACTTTTTTTTTCTAAATAGTTTTCTTTGTTCATGTTTTGTTTTTGTTTAATTTGTTAAAATTCCACGTTTCCAATTAGGTCTGAGGGTTTTACGAATGTAGGTTGACGTGGCTAATATTGTGACTGTGATGGCGGTGGGGGGGGGGGGGGATAACTGCAGTGTGTGATTCCCGTGGTGGAAGGGGCGGTAATGAAGGGTGAAAAATGAAGTTGAAGAAAGAGAGAGTCTCGGTTTTTGTTTTTTGTTTTTTGTTTTTTTAATATTGGATAGAAAAGAGAACGTGAGTGAGAGAAACAAATAAAGAGAAACGAAAAAAAAACGGCTTATTTATTAAGGAAGGAAGGGAAAAGAGACTTTTGTGAAAAATATAATTAAATATACAGGCAGATAAATTAAGATCTGAATATAATTAAACACTGCATTATTGTTCGATAGAGATGTAAGTTTAGATTAAAGTATCGATGGAGGTGTGTTTGGAAGTGAGTATAAAATTAAATGACAGAATATGAACACATATTTGCGTGTATATTTATTTAAATAAACCTTATATGTGCTTAATGTTCAAGAATGTTTAAAGTTGCTCATGGACGTGCGGGTGGTGTATTGGCGCGTAAAGTGTAACGGAGAGGAGTATAAAAAAAACCGGACTAGTCAGGTACGTTCACTTTCGCACAAATGCTGTTTCCTATCCCCGCTGTTAAGGATTAAATAGTGGGGCAGGCATGGTTTTTTAGCTTTGGATTGTAGCCAGTCTAAGTGAAGGAAAACTCTGAGTTTCAGAGCCAGGATTGTGAGCACTCCTGCAATGGGATTAAAGCATTGATGCCAGTTTCAAACAGGAACGGGAGATCAAGTTTAGACTGAAGAAGGTGTTCCACTTCTGGAAATTTGAAACGTAAATCTCTTACAGTAGTGTAGGAGATGATGTGTCTGGGGTCTACATTTTTTTGGTTGGGTTTGATAATTTTGTTTGTTTTCAGATTGATTTTTTCATGTTTGTTTTTGGTTTGTTTGGTGGATGACTAGTAGGCGGTGACAAAGACACCCATTGGAGAGGTACGTATCAGTAACCTGGGCCGACTCACCGGGAGATACTGCCCCAACAGTATCACTCGTCATGGCGCCAAGAGAGCTTAACGGAGACTATTGCACTGTCCGGAAACCATTCACAAAATGGCAGTAGAATAGACCCACTTGCTGATAGTATAGCCTCCTTCAAAGTTATTCGAAGGTTCGGATCTCTAATTATCACTGGATAACCCCAAACCCAGAAAACCTTTACCTCCAAAACTCTATATGTGGGGGACAGATAACCCAGGAAATTATTTGTCTATACTTTTAAATTGAGGTAGTATTTACACTGTTGTCCTCATATTTATTGCCATGTTTACGAAGTTTCGGAAGATGTACGCTCCGGGCTTCTTCAGGAGCTAGAAAGATTGAACCGAACCTTTTATTTCGATCACTGGGGTATATCATTCTCAATCCATGTGCGATGCCACTTCCTGAAGGACACATGACCCATTGGATATAGATGTTGGTTAGTTCCATTGACTTAACCTAAAGAGTTCTGAGTTCAATACCTGGATGCAGCAATGATGAACTTAGCGAGTTGAGTTAAATTGAGATAACTAGATGGCACCCGAAAGTACAACGGCCGAAACGTCGTAAACATGGCAATAAAGACGGAGACAACAGTGTAAATAATGTAACCCAGGAAAGATTCAGGCGCCATATTCCAAGTTCATGTGTCTCATCCAACTAGAGGTCGGTCAACACAACTCCCCCTTGGATTTGAAATATCACATTTGCCAGAGACCAAAGGTCCCAAGGCCAAAGGAAAACTGGCTGGTTACATTCGATGCTACCTAAACCAAACTGGAGGTAAACGTTTTCTGGGGTAGGAAATGGCTCGTAAATTTTAATGCTTCCAAAACGAAACTGCTATCAATTAACCATCATAGACAATCGCACCTACCTCTCATTAACATGGAACAGGCTTGCCTCCCAGAGAGTAAAACACGACGCCTCCTTGGTCTCACGCTCTCAGCGGACCTCAAGTGGAATGACTATATCGAATCCATTGCTAAATCCGCTGCCCATGAAAGTCGGCTCTCTGTGCAGAGCCCAGAAGTTTTTCCCGTCTGGATCTATCTTGCACATTTATATACCATCCGCCCGTGTATTGAATACTGCTGCCACATCTGGTCAGGTGCCCCTGCTATTCTCCTCGGTGTTCTTGACAAAATACAACGGAGAATCTGTATTGTGGTCGATACCGACTTGGCAGACCGGCTGCAGTCACTCTCTCACCGGCGTGACGTAGCTTTCTTGTGCCTCTACTAGACATAATTTCACGGCTTCTGCTCCGATGAACTTAGATCACTGGTGCCCCCTAGGTATGAATTTGCACGAGATACTAGACTAGCTACTAGGTTCCACTCTTTTACAGTGGAACAGATAAGATGTAACCGCAATTTCTACTCTAACAGCTTCTTTTCTCGCACTTCCCGCCTGTGAAATTCTCTTCCGTATACTTGCTTCCCCGACAGCTACAATCTCCAGGAGTTTAAATGTAAGGTCAATAGACACCTCTTAACACACTAACTCGCACCCATCCCCTCAAACACTCTTCCCATCTACGCAACCCTCATTCTCGGTATTCTTACTCGTCTATCATCCTCCTTCTGACGTTTCCTATATCTAACCACTCTTTCTCATCCCTTTCCCCTATGTAACCCCCTAACCACTCATTTTCATCACTCTCCCCTATGTAACCCCCAACCACTCTTCTCATCACTCTCCCCTAAGTAACCCCCCTAACCACTCTTTCTCATCACTTTACCCCATGTAACCCCCTAACCACTCTTCCTCATCACTTTCCCCTATGTAACCCCCTAACCACTCTTTCTCATCACTTTCCCCTATGTAACCCCCTAACCACTCTTTCTCATCGCTTTCCCCGATGTAACCCCCTGCGCAACAGTGGCAGTGAAATAATTGCTTGGGGTGAAATGATTAAAAAAATAACAAGTGGCACGAACCCACGAACATAATCAAGTTGTCAAAACCCATCTGACACTGAATATAAAAGTCTCCAAAAATACACCACTAAAGTCCTTCGGAACGGTGGCATAATACATATAGTGGATATATGATTGTACATGTGTTAGTATCATCTAGTGGTCATGAGTTCGATCCTTGGACTTAGTAGTGACGAACCAAATTCCAACATGAAAAAACAATAATTGATTTCACAGGATAGTTCGCAATAATCAACGGGATAATCCACATCAGCCAATCTATGGACACCTGATGATGACCAGAAGGTACTTAGTCGAAACGTTGTGTTTATTATAATACCTATATTAACCAAGATGAGAACAAAAGTTCGAAATAATTCCAAGATTACAGAAGTAGAACATTATAGAAATATATTTATACTAGTGGAATAATAAAATCATATGGGACTGCAACTCGAAAGGTTTCATATTTCGGTGTCCATCGCATCATCATCAGTTACGGGGTCATATATATTGTATGTTATGGAAATTTAAAACCAGAAATATAGATGCTACTATAATAGGTATTCTAATAACCTCCCACTCGACGACCTTTACCTAATATGGTAGCATCATGGCTTCTGATCCAACGAACTTAAGTCACTGGTGCCCCTGCAACAGGTGTTTACTCGTGTAACCAAACTGGCAACTGGGTCCCACCCATTCACAGTTAGATTAACCAAATGCAGACTACAATTCTACTCCTTCAGTTTCTTTTCTCGCACTTCCAACCTGTGGAACTCACTTCCATATTCTTGCTTTCCTGACGGCTACAACCCCCAGGAATTTAAATGCAATGTCAATTCCCATCTATTAACCACTTGACTCTAGTTCTTTCTTCACCGCCCTGTATATCCTTTCCTTTCTCTGCAGAGTCTTGTTGCCTGAATAAGATCTACCAGCAGCCACTCTCTTGACCCAGGGCAGAATTACCTCACCAAGGCATTTGATATCAGTCAGTCAGTTAAGTGCAATACGTGATACACGCTTTGGGCGATCATGTCTCGAAAGAGACATGATTGACTGGGCAGAAGATTATCTCACAGTAGGTTGCCATTGTTTTCTGTTTTAGACTGGTTGCCAACCAAGGCTATAGAACCCAATTTGTTCTATTATTTGATTCATAGCTAGAGGGGGAGAGATGTATTATATTATTAAGTAGTAATTAGTGGGGGATAAGTTTATTACTTCATAACAATAGAAAACCAATCCCCCACTTTATGCCCAGTAGAATCTTTAATTGTTTTCAACTATTATGCTCAGTCAGTCAGTTAAGTGCCATCCTTGATACACGCTTTGGGCGATCATGTCTCGAAAGAGACATGACTGACTGGGCAGAAGATTATCCCTCGGTAGGTTGCTATTGCTTTCTGCGGTAGACTGATTGCCAACCAAGGTTATAGAACCCAATTTATCTTATTATTTAACCCATAACTGTAGGGAAGAGACAGATTAATACCTTTCCAAAGGGTATTTGTGCGTAAGTGAATGCAAGGAATTCAGCTGGAATTCAAACTCGGCTTCCCGATTTGTGGTTTTGAGTCGATATCCACTGTACCACAACGCACATACGGAGGCCGACACTTGATGTAGGCCTCTGTATTGAGTCTGAGAAACTGTGAGAAGATAAATGGAAGTATAACGTCGGCATCGCTAGTGATCACTAAAAACACCCAAACGTTGACAGGGATCATCCAACTCTTTCCAAATCAACTGCACTGTTCTTTGATTGACGCATTAAAACTTTTAAATGTTGGTATTGGAGCATACGGCGGTACAAGCAGTTCATCATGGCATTTCTAAATTTCTGGCAGGGTGAATTGCGTCATGGTGATCTTTTTCTCACGCACAGTGTACAGCTGACTGTACTATTGTGTACAGTTGACAAAAAAAAAAAACAAACAAAAAAAAACACCCAACACACATAAAATAGTACACATATGCGCGATATTAGAAATATAAAATGGCAACAATTTACCTATCGCGCCCTATTAATACTCTAAGTTTGTATTAGTAGTATAGCCCGGCGTTGCTCGGGTGTAAGGAAAGCTTTAAAACTGATCCAATTGTCCTGGAGTTCAGACCCTTTGGACGTTGGCACGAAAGACTAAAAAGCAATAGTTGTTTCCAGTTAAAGCAAAACCGAAGACTGAAAGAAAAATGAATGCGTGTAAGTCAAATTTTGATTTCCTGGTATCGATATCAAATAAGTTTCTCCGTCGAAAACTGCTTTTTAAAGGCCAAATAAGTCATCTGAGTAAATAGTATCATGGCTGAGACTAAGAACTACAATTATACCTACTTAGAGGCCAAACCCGAAACAAAAACTAAAATAAAAGGGCTGAAAAAAATACAGACATACAGGCAGATAAACAGACACACACACAAACATCATGCATTTTATATATATATATATATATATATATATATATATATATATATATATATTATCGATTTCCTGCACTATTGTAAGAACTGCAACCATGAAACTTATGAATATTGTTTCCTATGTCTTTGTCTATGAGTGTATCAAATTTGATTAAAATCGGACCACTTCTTCTATAACCCGATTTTTTCGGTTATCGATTTTCGATATTTATCGGGGGTACCTCGACACAAAACCTTGCTAAGAACACTCGAAGACGCTTATAGTACAACTGTGTAAATTTTCAAAAAAATCGGTTCAGCCGTTTCGGAGTCTATAGGTAACGGACACACACACACACTCACCTGTCTTCAGGCGATTTGCAAATATGTATGCACCTTGGATCACCCTCACTGGAATGTGATTGCCTGGTGTCAGCCATAAATATAGACTTAGGTGAGGACGTCCAGAGATCTTCCACCAGAGATCTACCACTAGAGATCTACAGGTCTAACACTAGAAATCTATTGGTCTACTACGACTATTGGTCTACGTCTACTGACTACGCTTACGTCTCAGGATACTGCATACGACGAGTACCGTCATTACGTCTACATACTAGATTGTTCTACTCAGTTACATTTGCCTTAACCACTTAACTACCTCAAATGATACATATATATATATATATATATATATATATATATATATATACCTTTCCAGGATATATCACAAACACCCAACAGTGACCTAAAAAAGAAACCCTTAAACATTCCAATACGGCAACAAAAGGTCAAAACAATGAAAGTGGTCAATACAAAAAAATAAATTAACCAAAATGACAAGAACGAACCAACAAAAAAGCAATTAAGCGGATACCTAATCATGCTCACATTAAAAAGCAATAAAAACAACAAAAGAAAGAAAATAAACCAATCGCAAATAAGACTGCTCCCACAAAATGACAAATCGCACTAAGCCCAATATAAATAAAATAAAAATCGAGACACAGCAAAAAACTCAGCCCCGATGAGTGAAACGTCATAATGGAGTCTTCACGAAATTTGAAGTCGGCATGAACCTGCTTAATTAAAGTGACAAATTCTTTGCATTGTATATATACACAAACACCTTGCATAATCGGTTAAAGTAAAATAAGATTCATCCTTAGTAATGGCTAAATGTATAGCCGAAAGCGCTTAGAGAAAAATAACATTTGGACAATTTTCGCATAATTCTGAAAAATATAAAATTATAAGATGTTGGGACGCCCGTGCCTATTCGGCTATAATGGACTATTCCATTACTATGTAAAGTAATGGTGGCATCTACGTAGGGGAGTGTGCCGAGCAGCTGAGTATTTTCAGTTGATTTTTGGGTTCATTCCCCTCCCATCATTTCATTTTTCATTAAATATTTTATAATATTGTACATTATCTTGTACATTTATTTTATATTGTATATAAATACATTTTTATTGTCATGGGTTAACTTCCCCGACTTTTTAGGTGCCCCTGGTACGTTTCTGGCATTGTGGTGTATGAAGGATTGGGAGTAGATGGATAGCTTCTTGTGGTGATTGTGCAAATTGTAATGAGTGAATGGGTCGTGATAGTGTTTAGCTAGGTATATGATAGTTAAGCGAGAACCAACCTCTCCCCCTCCCCTTTTAGGCCTTGTGCCATATTTTTTTGTATTTTATGCAAAAAATAAATACAGTGTGTCGAGCAGCCGATCGACAAGTCAGTCGTAGACTTCCGGTGACGACCCGGAAGTACCCATTGCTCATACTAAGTCTTACGACGGTTGAGACGATTAACCTCTATTCTTGTATTGGATACTAATAACCTTTGTAAATACTATTTTCACGGAATACAACGATTAACCTCTTCCTGCTGTTGAGTTATTTATTCTTACTCACGACATAACATAAGATCACACTTAAAATTATGTAAGAAAACTTAACGATAACACTTTAAATCTTTTTTAATAAAACTTCCATAAAAGAGAGGTTGCTGCCTAAATACACAATACATATGTGTGTGTGTGTGTGTGTGTGTGTGTGTGTGTGTGTGTGTGTGTGTGTGTGTGTGTACTTGCATATACATATACAAGGAGACTTAATTATGACTATTTGCCTGTTCGTGTGGTCTAAAATGCCAGTGTATGTTGCCCACATTTAACTCAATCTTACGCGACTCGTTGCTTGTGTATCGAGGCAAATCTCTCGATTTGCCTGGAGAGACGATCATTAAAACAGAATTGGATGCCGTCAACTGTCCTTATAATTATGCAGATAAAGTTAAGCGAATTGGCCTGCACTTTTCAGCCTAACACAGACCAAAAGCCTTCCAACTGTTTATGCGTAGAAGAAGGAAGCGTTAGTAGCAAGTCATTCGTTCTCTAGCAAGAGGGCATTTTGGACATGGTCGAAGAATATTTACTTACCTTAGATTGTCTGCTTACAGCCGCAGAGCGGAAGATTAACATGTGTCTAGCGATTCTTTCCAAGGTCTACGGTCTCACACACCAAAAACCACAAATGCAAATACGCAAACAACACTGGATAAATCAATAAATTACAAGAATCTACCAAGATATTTGCATTTATTTGATACTGCAAAGATATATATAGTTAGAAAATTCTTTCAAATATTCTTCAACCATAAAATCTATGTTCCTCAAATTTAGCCATCTTTCCCTCCTTATATATATATATATATATATATATATATATATATATATAATTTTGCTCTGTGCTATACTATCATCATAGCGTTTTTAGGCCTTTTAGATTTTAGATGTTTTACGGAGCAAATGTAAACAATCGGCTCCATTGGCCAAAAAGTGCGAAAGGTAAAAATTACCCGTGCAATTCAGAAAATCTTTTAATTAGATAATTAATGCAGCGTGTTGTGGTTTTCGTGAGTTTGTAGTCGCCGCCTCACTTTAAAACTCAGTTATATAAAAAATAATTATATGAGAAATTGTTGTTTAAAAATTTTCTTTTGTTTTGCGTGAACGTGATTTGATGTTTTGTGTGACATTGTAAACAACATTGCGTTTGTTTTTGTTTCAAAATTACGGGGGAAAATATTCACATTTTTTGTTGACTAAATGAATTTAAGAAATTTTCGAAGAATATTTAAAAATGTAGACATTTAATTTTAGAGGAAAAAGTTACATTAATGCCACACGAATTACAGACAGTTGATTTCCTGCATGAAATATTTAGTGAAAAATGCTATATTTTTTTAAAATTTAATTTCTGAAGTATGAAATATTAAATCTGAAAAAAAAAGACCTAAATAATTAAATTTTTTTTACATATTTTGTTTTTGTTTGAAAAAAACTTTTTTTTAAAAATATTTCCTTTGTTTCAAAATTACGCGGAAAAATTTTCACATTTTTTATTGACCAAATGAATTTTTAAAACGTCAGAATAAAAATTAAATATAAAGGCCTTTTTTTTTTTTTAGCTGCTTTTGACAGGTGTGATTTGATTTCTTTGACGTAATCTAGCAACCATCTTAGATCTTAGATGTTTTACGGAGCAAATGTAAACAATCTGCATCATTGGCCAAAAAAGTGCGAAAGGTAAAATTTGCTGAACTTATACTCAAAAAGTATGTGTCGACGTGGCTTCCCTGTAGATATGTGTCCCTAGAAAGTTTGAACGGCGTAGCTTAAAAAATGTAGGCATACCTAGGGAACAGCCACACACAGACTCACAGATTGCCTTTTATATATCTTGATTTATGCGTAAAACTGCCCATCATCTTAGATAGCGCATGGGTAAATATGAAATATATAAGTAGGCAATAACTAGCGGAAGCAGTCTGGTCAATGCTGTTTTATGGATCATAAGGTCTATTGTACTATCCTAAGGGTTATTGGATAGGCAGTAAGGGTTATATTTCAAAATATTCTCAAGGCTATTGAGCAGGAATAATTGGGGATCCGAATGCTGTTATTTATAGTTATTTTATAACATAATTTGTTACTTTTTCTCATTATTCATTGCTTAATTAATGTTGACTCTTATATTTACATTTAATTGTTTATATATATATATATATATATATATATATATATATATATATATATATATGTGTGTGTGTGTGTGTGTGTGTGTGTGTATATCAGTCAGTTGAATGCTATACGTAATACACACTTAGACGATCATGTCTCGAAAGAGACATGACTGACTGAGCAGGTTATCCTGTGGTAGGTTGCCATTACTTACTGTGGTAGATTGGTTGCCGACCAAGGCTACAGAACCCAATCTGTCCTGTTATTTAACCCATAGTTGGGTACTCCGATTTCTCGCTCCAGGAGGTGATCCACTATATCACAACGCACAAGAATAAAAAGACAAAAAAGTAAAACTATTCTCAGCGTTTCGACCTCTGAGGAACTTCATCAAAACATTTGCCATGAGAAAGAAACTCAGAGATCAAAACGCGTCATCTAAGAAGAGTTTTCTTTTTAGTTTTTTTGTCATTTTGTTCACTCACATGTACACTCTTAAGAAATTAATTGAAATATATATATATTATAATAGTTGTTACAATGGTTTATAAAATCATAGTATCACTACACAAAAAGGGTCATTCAATAAATAAGGTGAATTTTTCGGTATTAGGATTTCTAATACAGATAGAAGCTTACTTTTTCAAAAATGTTTTCCTTTACTTCTTTTTCAAAGGGTTTTAATTTTTTTGCAAATTGAAAAAAAAATTTGAGAGTTTTGGAGATTAACAAAGATGGCCAATCAAGAAGCATGCTCCAGTATTGAACAGAGGTCAGTTATCAAGTTTTTGGTTGCTGAAGGTTGTAAGCCAGGTGAAATTCATAGGAGAATATGAACTGTGTATGGTACCACATGTTTCAGCAAAAAAATATCTACAAGTGGGCTAAATTGTTTAAAGAAGGACGGAGCAGTGTTGAAGATGAAGACAGGTCTGGAAGGCCTACAGAAATGAGGTCTCCTGAGGTGATCGAATCAGTCAATGACCACATTCAGTCTGACAGTAGGGTGACAGTGGATGACATTGCAAAGACTTTGAGCCTATCTGTTGAGACAGCACACAAAATTGTACATGATGAACTTGCCTACTCGAAGGTCAGCTCACACAGCAGCCCAAGCGGTGCAGACCATCAACGAGATGGGCTGGGAACTGCTCCCTGATCCCCTTTACAGCCCGGACATTGCCCCTTCAGACTTTCACCTGTTTGGTCTATTGAAACGTTCACGAGAGACACGAAGTTTGAAAGTGACGATGAAGTCAAAAGTGCTGTGATCGATTGGCTGAGACATCAGTCGAAAGGTTTCACGCTGAGGGAATCCGAAACCTTGTGCACAGATGGGAAACGTGTGTGACACTGCTGGGGGACTACGTTGAAAAATAATAAAAAAAGTAAGCTTCTATCTGTATTAGAAGTCTTTTACCGAAAAATTCACCTTATTTATTAAATGACACGCGTAGAAGTCCTTATACCGAAAACTTCACCTTATTTATTGAATGACCCTCGTATATTCAGATCGAATGGTTGTTATCTCATTTTGCTTTAAGATGGAACAAAAGAAATGATCTTGCTTGTTTAGATAAATTTCGGTAAAATTTGGGCAATTTTGAAATGCGATGGATACTTGTTTTGTTGCAGAACCTTCTTCCTTTGTCTGATTTCATTTGTTTAGAATTTTATCTTCACGTAAGATAAATAGAGTTAAATTCGTTCTTATTTTTTTCTCAATGCTAAAATGGGAGTAGATAGATCTTTAATTGGAGCAGATAGATCTAAATTGGAGTAGATAGTTCTTTAATTGGAGTAGATAGATCTAAATTGGAGTCGAGAGATCTTTAATTGGAGTAGATAGATCTTTAATTGGAGTAGATAGATCCAAATTGGAATAGATAGATCTTTAATTGGAGTAGATAGATCCAAATTGGAATAGATAGATCTTTAATTGGAGTAGTTAGATCTAAATTGGAATAGATAGATCTTTAATTGGAGTAGATAGATCTAAATTGAAGTAGATAGATCTAAATTGGAGTAGATAGATCTATAATTGGAGTAGATAGATCTATCTATCGCCCGGTTCACACTCCACCCATGTCTATTGAACAGGTTAAGAGGCTCATCCCTTGTTCCCTGTTTAGGATGTGGTTTCTGGCTTTCTATTTCCAATTTTTTCACTCTTACGTAGCCCCCTGTACATTAGTGGCGTTACCGCCTTGCTCGGGGTGATACGATTATAAAAAAAAAAATTACATTTTGTTCTAATTTAAAATTAATTTCGAATTTGACAGCATTTTAAATTTCGATCGTCTTCTGAGGAACATCACATTTAATTAGACTTTTTAAATGGCGAATATTTTCATTTCATTTTTGTCAAGATTATAATTGTTTTTTTGTTGAATAAAAATAAAGATTTGTTTAAGTAACTTCATGTAAAATTAAGGACTTGATTAACAGTATTTAATTATTGTAATGTTCTTGTGCTAACCATAGACGAATGTCTAAATCGAAAGTAACGCGTATTAACCATAGACGAATGTCTAAATCGAAAGTAACCATAGACACATGACTTATTCTTAAACGAGTAAATAGTGATAAATGACAAGGAAGTGTTCGAACTACTTTTTTTTTTTTAATCATATCACTCCAAGCAAGGCGGTAACGCCACTAATGCGCAGGGGGCTACGTAAGGGTAAAAAGAATGGAAAAGAGAAAGCCGAAAACCACATCCTAAACAGGAAACAAGGGATGAGCCTCTTCACCTGTTCAATAGATGTGGGTGGAGTGTGAACCGGGCGATAGTTTAGTCTATCTACTCCAATTGAAAAAAAAAAATAATAAAAAAGGAAAAGAGTGAAAAGATTGGAAAAGAGAAAACCGGAAACCGCATCCTAAACAGGAAACAAGGGATGAGCCTCTTCACCTGTTCAATAGATGAGGGTGGAGTGTGAACCGGGCGATAGTTTAGTCTATCTACTCCAATTGAAAAAAAAAATGATAAAGGAAAAGAGTGAAAAGATTGGACTGGCTAATTATACAAGAGACATGAGGGGAGATATCTATCTATCTACTTATTTAATGGGTTAATTAGGCTATTATTATTATTATTATTATTATTATTATTATTATTATTATTATTATTATTATTATGTCATTTTTCATCATATTTCGATTTCTGCTTTGGTCTCACTACCAACCAAGTCTGCGGGGAGACCTAAGGCAGGTAGTGGCGTGTTGTTATGGCTCCATTTCATGTTTTTCTATCTTCCCTATCATCCTCAGCATTACATAGATAAAGTTTTCCTTAGTGTGTGGGCTGTACTTAATAAGACAATTTTTTGTATATCTCTTAAGCTGGGGTTTCCAGGGATTCTTTCAATGTGTTGTTTTGTTCCATTTTTTATCATTCCAAGTGCACCTACTATCACTGGCACAACTCTTGTTTTCAATTTCCACATTTTTTCTATTTCAATTTCCAGGTCTTTATATTTTGACAGTTTTTCAAATTCCTTGATTGCTATGTTACAATCCGCTGGACAAGCCATATCAATTAATAGACAAGTTTTCTCCTTCTGGTTTTTAACAATAATGTCTGGCCTGTATGCTTCAATTTTTCTGTCTGTGTATTATTATTATTATTATTATTATTATTATTATTATTAAAATTATGAACATACGATAAAAAGCTTCTAAGTACATTCTTTTCTCTCGAAGGGAACTCGTAAATTAGCTTTTTAAAGTCTCATAACAAGCAATCAATTTGTAGTTGATTTTTCTAAATCCGGAGGGTTTTCTCAAACCGTTGAGCTATCATATATATATATATATATATATATATATATATCGACTCCGACTGACACCAAATTGGTCGAGTTTCGATTCCGGCCGAAGGCAAGTGGATGTCTAGCTACACTGATGATCTGTAATACAGCGAAACAGGTTTGTATGTGGATGGCGAATATACAGGGTGTCCATAAAGTCCGTGTGCACTTTAAAAAAATTATAACTTTATTTGTATTTGTGATAGAAATAGTCTGTAAAAATGTTATAAAGTTTAATGTACCTTGTTTTAAGTATAGTTATTGAATAATTATTTACCACAAAATTTACAAGAATTTTTAGATAAGTAACACAATATGAAATGCAAATTCGTATTACCCTTTGTAGTGCTAACGATGGAGGACATGTAGAAATTTAAATAAAATTTCAATAAAACCTTAAAATATAGATTACTTATTTCTAATCCTTTTTACAAATTATTTCTATCGCAAATACAAATAAAGCTATAAATATTTTAAAGTGCACCCGAACTTTATGGAAACCCTGTTTTATGCTTTCATTAACATTGAACTCTCTAGAGAGGAAAATTTGAAAAAAAAGTTACCACTTCGGCGATATATGCATTCCTCTTCAGCAATGAATTGAATTCTTTCGGTGACTGGCGTGTGTATACGCCGCTTATATATAACACGCTAAAATTTCCCTTCTCTGATTCCATATGCCTATAGGTTTAGGGACTTATATATATATATATATATATATATATATAGCAACTCCAACTGACACCAAATCGGTCGAGTTTCGATCCCAGCCGGAGGCAAGTGGATGTCTAGCCACACTGATGAGCTGTGATACAGCGAAACAGGCTTCTATGCTGATGACGTACATATATATATATATATATATATATATATATATATTGACATAAATTAATAAATATACATATGAGGAGGGTGTACATATGTATAGTATTATTATTCAGGTGTTAATAAAATAGTGCTCAATGTATGAACAGAGCTGTATTATATATATATATTAATAAATATACATATTATCCTACGTTTATAGCACGACTCGGAGTTTCACACGTTATGCAATCATCAGGTGCATATTTCAAACTGGTAGATTAATAGATTTAAACTTAAGTTCATTCGATGTTCATGGGAATTAAATCTTATAAATTTAAGTAACTGCTTTTTAATAACAAGATTAAAAATTTAAATATTTGACAGTTATATGTGGATAAAAATTTTAAATTAAAATTAAAATTAAAATATACGCTAGGGCGATCATGTCTCGAAAGAGATATGACTGACTGGGCAGGAGATTATCCTGAAGTATGTAGCAGAAGTAGGTTACCATTGCTTTCTGCGGTAGACTGTTTACCGATCAAGGATATAGAACCCAATCTGTCCTGTTATTTAACCCATAACTAGAGGTAATAGACGGATTATTACCTTTCTCAAGGGTATTTGCGCGAAAGTGAATGCATTGAATTCAACTGGAATTCGAACTTGGATCCCCGATTTCTTGTTCCAAGCCCATATTCACTGCACCATAATCTCCTTAGTCGTCTCAATAATCTATACAAATAAAATATTTATCAGCATTCAGAGAAAATTCGTTCTCGAGCAAAATAAACCATTTAATTAATCACTTCTTTTAAACCTAATTTTTTTAGATTACAGTCATATTTGTTCAAGACTTTCATGTGAGACATTCAGATATTTTTGTCTTTTAAGTGAATATCTTGTTTTGAACTTGATTTTTAAAAAGTTAATTTCGTCGCCAACTTTATCGTTCTTTTGCAAATTTTTTTTTCTTCGAGTTTTCACTGTTATATTAAACTGTTATGGGGAAACACATCTATTCCTCAGATAATGGACTCTCCCTCCTATATTAATAAGAGTTAACAGGAAGTTAACGGGAGAAGTTCTTGAGAGGTTTTTCGGAAGTTCATAGGAGTTCTTTAGAGTTTTATTGGAATTCAATAGAACTACTAGGCAGTTGATATTAGTCGGCAGTTAGCCGAATACTAAGGAGTCAGCTTTCAGTGGAAGATTACCAAGTTTTTAACATTTTGGGTAAGTTAAGTCGATTAGCAACCGACATATCACGATTATAACTTTCAGTGCGGAAAACTACTCCACAACATAAACCTAACATTTTTAACAGGAAAAGACATTGAACAAAAAGCGATTCATATAATATCAGGTGTATTGAATGGCTGAAAGTATAGAATGAACGGGTTGATAAAGTGGTTCCTTGGCCTCTATTTCAGTTGCGAATTCTTTACCTCCTCCTTATTGAGTTTACATACATTCTTTTAAGACTTTTTTTTCATTGTATTTCCCTATCAAAACTTTGGAACAATTGTCGCTATTTCTGACGGCGGCACAGATACACAAGTATCAGTGCCACCGTCATATATACAGTTTAAATTGTGTGTATTTAGGCAGCATTTTTCTATTGATGCATATTTCATTAAATAATATAAACAAGTTTGTCTATTTATTTTATGGAATTTTTTTATATCGTCTGATAAGATTTATAGCATTATCGTTGAAAGAGGAAAGAAAATCACAATATTGACATATGCTTTTATTTAATCCTTCCTTTCGGCTTACATCAGCCATTATCAAAGATGACAATAGTGTTGGTTGCAATGAGCAGTTCGCGGACGAACGCTAGTAGTAGTCGTCTATTTTGTTTGTGTGGAAGATTGGCGTGCATGCTGGAAGTGAAAATTGCACTACTGCTTGTGGCGTCTCACATGACCACGCGAGAGTGATCTGATGATTGCCCTCAGCATGAAACAGTCTGTCACCCCTGAGTGCTGACTTCAATGTTCACTTTTTATATTTACATACGCTCTATCTCTGATATTTAGCACTTTATCCTATAAATATAGCACACCTTAAAACTATATTTATTCATAGGCACCTCGGCGTGGAGTAATGCTTAGCAAGCATGTCTTGCTAGAACCTATTACAACTGAGTAGTGAGTTCGATCTTCACTGGGTGCCCCATATTTTCGGCCTTGTACCACATATAAGAGGCGCTTAGAAGATCAATTGCGCACCCTGAGGTGGTGCAATGGTTAGCAAGCTTGTCTCGCTAGAGCCATTACAATTGAGTAGTGAATTTGATCCTCACTGAGTGTCCCATACTTTCGACCATGTGCCTCATCTAAGCTGCGCTTAGAAAATCACTATATATATATATATATATATATATATATATATTAAAAAAGGATTAATTCAAAGATGTTGAATGGCCATTTCGATATGAAGATCCCCACGGGGGACGACACATCACCTCAGCAACAGAAAAAACCTTTCTGAGGTGATGTGTCGTCCCCCGTGGGGATCTTCATATCGAAATGGCCATTCAACATCTTTGAATTAATCCTTTTTTAATATATATTTGCTCTGTAATATTTTATTACATGGAGCTCTCTTCCTGTATCATTTTTTAATATTAAAATAAATTTTTAATATTAATTAGGATCGGGTTTTTTGGAATTTACCTTCCTGCTTTTTTCCCTTGGATTGAAGTATCTGAATTAAAATATATATATATATATATATATATATATATATATAAAGTGGCGATATAAAGAAGACAAGGAACAGAGAGCTAAACAGGAATAAGTGAATATAAATATCACAGTAATTAGACATTTAAAAAAAAAAAAAAGAGACTGTTTACTTGAAAATCTTGGAATCCAAAATGATATTTAATCTTATTTTATCTTAGTAACACACTATTTGAAATGAAAATCACCTACGTACTATCCGTTCAGAGTGTCCAAGTGGTTTTGTAGTAGCTTTATAGAAAAGAGATTCAAACGAGCGTCCTTGCCATTAGGGTCAAGAGAGAATGGACGCTGTGACGTCACGCGATGTGGGTATTGGGAGTGGATGAGTGGAAAGCTGATCCTCCCCACCGTTTCACTTAACCCGCCTTTCGCTGTGCGACTCTCTGGTGTGGCGATTCACCTGAAAGCAGCACTGACCTTTGGAACTGTGCCCACAGAGTCTGTAAGCTAGGCAAAGGCGACTACGCATGCGTGGAATCTACTGGAGAATATAAGGGTCGTAAGAGGGGCTTGAGAAAGAAGGTAAGATGAAGGAGGAAGTTGTGAAAGAAAGAGACAAAAAAGAAAAACTGTAAATATAAAAGGG
>JBBBDQ010000299.1:1727500-1740000 GCA_037127315.1 Ascarosepion bandense | reverse complement strand
ATAGGCCTATGCTTCCGCTTAACCAGGGAATAACGTGTATAATTTATATATATATATATATATATATATATATATATATATATATATAAGGCTTTTAGGATCTTTGGGTCGGCTTTCTCCTATCAAAACAAGAACAAATGTCTAAATAAACATATGTCCACACATCCGTCGCCTTTGAGTTATAAAGTTTAAAGAATGTTTACTGTAGATGGTGCTGTGTTTCCTTGAAGACAAAGTTACATATATAATGCGGTTCATGCATGAAGGGGGCTTCAGGACATTTTAGCAACATTGTTCGTGATGCACTGACTGACATCTGCCATGAAAGATGAATGGGTAGGGGAGGACAAGACCCATGACCAGCATTTTCTTCCGACCACAATACTCTGGATTTTTGTCTGTATGGCCACCTAAAACAATAGGTTTATGCAGCAGACATTAATAATGTAGAGACCCCATCATCACCTCCGCCATGTGGACTTGCGAAACCATTCGGCATCGTGTGGCAGAATTTGAAAGGATCTGCCAGTCGGTGATCTGACAGGTGAATACGTGTGTAGAAGCAAGCGAAGGACATTTTGAACATGAGTTGCTGTGTTGCGGAAAAATGATGCTTAGTTGGTTGGTTGTTTTTGTTTTTATGGCATATCAACCTCGGCGGGTCATTTATTGCCAACTAAATATTATTTTATCTGGTCATACCTTTTTCTTTCAACAAATTATTGTTTTTTTTTTATATAAGTTTTGTCTAGTAATACTTTTTCTTTTCGAGTACCAAGATTCATTAGGATTTGTTTGGAAGGGCAGGGTCTCCAAGTCCTAGCTTGTTATTTAACCCATAACCGGAGGGAAGGGAAGGATTAATACCTTTCCTAAGGGTACCAGTCCTTAAGTGAATGCAGGGTATTCAACTGGAGGAAAAATGATGGCTTTTTAGACATAGGTTTTGAGAAACCACAAAAGGTTGTAAAATTATTTTTAATACATTATATATATATATATATATATATATATATATATACTTAGTCTGTTATGCCATACGTGATACACGCTTGGGCGATAAGGTCTCAAAAGAGTCTGATTGGGCAGAAGATTATCCCGCAGTAGGTTGCCATTACTTTCTGCGGTTGACTGGTTGACGACCATGGCTATAGGATTAATATCTTTTCCAAGGGTATTTGCAAGTAAGTGAATGCAAGATGTTCAAGTGGAATTTGAACTCGGCTCCCTGATTTCTCGTTCCGAGCCGATATCCGCTACACCACAACGCGCATCCATATATACATTACCGGCCATAATTATTAGGCCACCCAGGTGAATACAATAGAATGCTGTATTTTATACTATTTTTAGTATTTATTGCCAAGTGGATAATTCTAAATGAAAATAGAATGGTTCTTTTGTTATTATTACTTTTAAAAAATTTACAAGTCATCCAGGAAGCCTTTTCTTCGGCCAGCCAATAAGAAGAAGAGACTAGCATAGGGAAGAGAGCACAAAAACTGGACACCAGAACAGTTCATTTGATGGACCATGTTATTGTGCGGTATTAACAAAAGAACCATTCCATTTTCAATTAGATTGACCCACTTGGCAATAAACACTAAAATATATGAAATATATAATTGATTATATATATATATATATATATATATATATAGATAATCAAAATTTATGATCGAATGATCATGTCAGCAAATTGAATAAAAATAAACATTGATTCTGTTAATATATAAATTTATTTACATTAAACCCTCTTGCCTGGATTATTTTAAATATTTAATTTTTAAAAATTAATATTAATGTGATTTTTTGGGATTTTACCATTAAGCAGCATCCTTTGGGATATATATATATATAAATTTGCTTTATGCACTTTTCTCTTTCACTCTCTCTTTACATCTATATGTATCTCTCTCTCCCTCGCTCTCTCTCTCTCTCTCTCTCTCTCTATATATATATATATATATATATATAGCGAGAGAGAGAGAGAGAGAGAGAGAGAGGGATAGTATCGCCGACTGATGCCAATTCAGTCGGGTTTCAATCCTGGGTTAAAAGCAATCGGAGTCTAACCGTACTGATGAGCTGTGATACAGCGAAACAGATCTGTTTGCAGATGAGTATATATATATAAGAGAAAGACAGAGAGAGAGAGAGAGAGAGAGAGAGAGTGAGTGAGTGAGAGAGAGAGAGAGAGTGACAGCATAAAGCAAATTTATATGCAAAATGATTGCTCATTATATACTTTTCTTTAATTTTTTCCGATCAATCTTTCTGAGTTTAATTTAATGATATGTATCTATTCCCTTAATTTTTACACCAATTCCTCTGTTGCATTATGGTCGTAGAGACACCAAAGTTACTGCAGCCAGAAAGTAGGGTTTGTCGAGGGCAATATAACCTGAAGACGCCCATTCCTCTTTATGTTTGTTAAATAACAGAATTATTTTTCGTTAATATCAATATTTTGTTATAACTAATGTTGTATTAGTATTAAACCTTCGAAGCTAACACTTCGTCGAAATTCCTTTGGCACTAATGTCTGCTAATAGGCGAGATTCTATCGCTTCCAATAAGGCTTCTGAAATTGATATTTTAGATCATTCATCTCTGCAGAATCGTTTCAAATCCTTCAGATTAAATGGCTTCCATTTATGAACAGCAATTTCTAATACCATAAATGTTCAATTTGATATAGATTTAGTGATTCAGGAGGTCATTCTTTTCCTTAATGTTATTCTTCTTAAACTACTCCCAAGTTGCTTTAGAAGAATATTTTTGTGTTTTTCTTTTCTCGTTATTAGACGAATCGTTTACCAAATCTAAACCAGACAGGATTTAGCAAAAATTATGAAAAAACAACTCCTTTTTGTGCATCTTGTTGATTTTTCTGTTAACTGCGACGTTATAATAAACCCATAAAATGTGTGCGTCTCCATTGTTAAAATGGTATTCTTTGGCATCTAGTGCTGTGAACATCTAGATCACTGGTGCCGCCTAAGCATGAATTTACACGAGATACTAGATTAGCAACTAGGTCCCACCCTTTTACAGTTAAACAAATAAGATGTAACCGTAAATTCTACTCCAACAGCTTCTTTTCTCGCGCTTCCCGCCTGTGGAAATCCCTTCCACAAGTCTGCTTTCCCGACAGCTACAATCTCCAGGTGTTTAAATGTAGGGTCAATAGACACCTCCTATCACACTAACTCCCAACTATTCTCAGAACACTCTCATCTACCCAACCCTCATTCTCGGTATCCTTACCCGCCTATCACCCACCCTCTGACATTTCCTATATTTAATCATCCTTTCTACACTCTATGTAGCCCCCTGCGCAGTAGTGGCAGTGACATGCCTTGCTCGGGGTGAAACGCTTATAAAAAAAAATCTATATATATATATATATATATATAAGGCAATCTGTGAGTCTGTGTGTGACTGTTCCCTATGCACGCCTACATTTTTAAGCTACGCCATTCAAACTTTCTAAGGACACATATCAACAGGGAAGCCAGGTCGATACATACTTTTTGAGTTTAAGTTCAGCAATTTTCCCTTTCGCACTTTTTGGCCAATGGAGCCGATTGTTTACATTTGCTCTGTAAAACATCTAAGATCTAAGATGGTTGCTAGATTACGTCACAGAAATCAAATCACACGTGTCAAATGCGACTAAAAAAATGAGCCTTTATATTTAATTTTTATTCTGACGTTTTAAAATTAATTTGGTCCATGTGAATATTTTCCCATAATTTTGAAACAAAAACAAACGCAATGTTGTTTACAATGTCACACAAAACATCAAATCACATTTACGCAAAACAAAAGAAAATAGATATTTTTATGGAATTTTTAAACAATAACTTTTAATATGATTATTTTTTTATATAACCGAGTCCTACTACTAAAATGTCCTGAGTTGCACGGGCAATGGTAGTCTTCTCTAAATATAAGCCTTAAAAGTTAACTACAGTGGAACCTTCCGTATGCAACCATCTTCGTCAGCGACGACGTGTTATTAACGACCGTTTTTCTATGCACGGACCATTTGCTTATGTTAATTAGCCTTTAGTGAGCGACCACCTCCAGAACATGACCAGCGACTAAAATCAATGAGTGAAAATCACTGATCAAGCGACAGCTTTAACAAAATAATCCATTTTGGTCGTACACTGTGAACTTCTAAACTTTTAAATTAGGAGAAACTAAATGAGTTATCTATTTCATTTTTATTTAAATCCAAACCAGGAACACTTTCTCATTGTTTTGTTATTGTCGTGTTGTATCAAACTGTTATTTCTTGTTGAAATGTACATTGTCTGAGTTCGCTTCACGGTCAAACATCGGCTGCTTTGTACAACATATATTGCATTGACATGTTCAAGGGATTTATTGCAGTCTCTGTACTGACTTGGATAAATTCAGGGGTTGAGAAAATCACAATTATGTCCCTTTCTCAAATGTCTCTTTCTTTCGTTCCTTTATTTGTTTGTGTATCTATCTACTCTATTTCTTTCTGGGTATATCTATCTCTATCTCTCTGTTTCTCTACCCCACCCATAATCGCTGTCAGTTGTTTGTATATTTTTCCCATGTATTATCGCGGATTCTCTTTTGCTATCACTCACTTCTAAGAAAAAAACTGAAACCATATATTTTTTAAAAATTCACTTAATAAATATTTTTTGTGATTAAATATTTTGATCTTTTGCTGACCGTTGTAAGTCAGTCAGTTAAGTACCATACGTGATACACGCTTGGGCGATCATGTCTCGAAAGAGACATGACTGACTGGGCAGAAGATTACCCCGCAGTAGGTTGCTATTGCTTTCTGCGGTAGACTGGTTGCCGACCAAGGCTATAGAACCCAGTCTGTCCTGCTATTTAACCCATAACTGGAAGGAAGAGACGGATTAATACCTTTCCCAAGGGTATTTGCGCGTAAGTGAATACAATGGATTCAACTGGAATTCGAACTCGGCTCCCCGGTTTCTCGTTCCGAGCCGATATCCACTGTATCACAACGCACATAAAATTTTAAAATGAATTATGGTGAATTAATTTCTTTAAAGTTAGGCTATTTTCTTATGTTCTCATTTATTTATTACCGGATTACATGGTAAAATTCTAATATGTACATTCTGATGAGTGGAATATACGTTCCTGGCGTAAATAGGTCATGACTACGAGCCTTTAGTGAGCGACCACCACCTGTCGTATGCGACCAGTTTTGATGGTGGTAGGGGTGGTCGCATACGACAGGTTCCGTATGACCAAATAATTTTAATTCTCTTGAATCAAATAGCGAATGCTAAACGCGCATTTTTATGTTTCCATCAGTTGTGGAACTTTTGTACTTTTTGCCTGAGAAATCTCTGTCATTTTAATGTACATCCGCGTTCTTCACATCTGTCTGGATATCATTCTTTACGCCCCATTTAGGATTAACTGAATTTCCCCCTTGTAATTTTAGCCACCCCTCTTACTTCAAACTTTCCTGAATGACTTGACCTTAGAATTCATTTCTTTCGATTTTTTTTTATCACATCACCCGGACCAAGGCGGTAACGCCACTGATGTGCAGGGAGCTACGCAAGAGTGAAAAGATTGGAAAAGAGAAAGCCCGAAACCACATCCTAAACAAGGAACAAGCGATGAGCCTCTTCACCTGTTCAATAGACGTGGGTGGAGAGAGAACCGGGCGATAATTTAGTCTATCTACTCCAAGTGAAAAAAAGAAAAAGAAAAGAGTGAAAAGATTGGAAAAGCGAAAGCCGGAAACCATATCCTAAACAGGAAACAATGGATGAGCCTCTTCATCTGTTCAATAGACGTGGGTGGAGTGTAAACCGGGCGATAGTTTACTCTATCTACTCCAATAAGGAATAAAATGGATAAGGCAGTGAAACGGGGTGTTTCTGTTGTGGATTCCGTGTGAGAAAACACAAAATAATAAATAAAAATAAAACACATATGGACGTGAATAAAGTAGTTTATATTGAACGTAATACACAAACTGGAACGTGGGTTAGTCAATTTAGGAATACTATTAGTAGAAATAAATATATATAGTCTTGAAGTAAAATAGTAGGTTCGTGTAACTGATTTTAGCTGAGTGGAGCTCAGAGCAAATGCAACTACAACTGTGATTCCAGATCCAACCACAACTAAACAACTGCTTACAACTCTTTATTTATTATGAGTCATACATAATTGTGGCACAAGGCCGATTT
Organism: Ascarosepion bandense; assembly: GCA_037127315.1. Classification (NCBI taxonomy): domain Eukaryota; kingdom Metazoa; phylum Mollusca; class Cephalopoda; order Sepiida; family Sepiidae; genus Ascarosepion; species Ascarosepion bandense. The sequence goes on along the minus strand of JBBBDQ010000299.1, from coordinate 1,733,761 downwards.
GGGGAGGGAAACAAAATTCGGGATGGTCTACAGTAACCATCTTATAAATAGCTATTCCGATTCACGACCAAAGCATACGTTACAATTTTTCTCAATCAATACAAGAACATCAATCTGCCATGTATCAACATTTCGAAAGACAATCCGGGGACCTAAAGACACCCAAGTGCATATAGAAACAACAATTTTATAAAATCAAAAATATCGATAAAACTCTCACATGAAATTGCAGGAGAGGGAGGTGGATAACAATAATTCCCAAAACAGAAAATGTTACAACTCAAAATACAAAATAAAGATATGAAGTTAGCTGGACCCCCGCCCTTCAAAAGAAAGAGGCCGCTGTGTTCTGACCATAGGGACGAATCAAGAGGCTCCCTTTCTACAGGGAGTGGATAGGAGAAAATAATTTGGACAGGGGAAAATATAATACTGACGCAGACGAGATCAAACGGGAGAAAATAAAGTGGAACAAGGAATCTCGAACTGGAATCTAGAACTGGATCAACTGCTTACAACTCGTTATTTAGTTGTCCCTCCCAGTAAGGGCAACATGTGACGCATGGTCAGTTATGACTGGGATTTCCGGTCTATATGGCCAGGCCAGAAAATATCTGTCTATTTTTGCCCAGTCGTGCTTCTACCCTTCGGCGGAACCACGACTGGGTTATTGCTCTCCGCTCGGAAGCAGAGAGCGCCCCCTAACCGAAACAGAGAGCCGACAGTGTAATAGTCGTAGCAGCAGTGGCAAAAGCCAAGTGCTTACAACTCATTATTTAGTTGTCCCTCCCAGTAAGGGCAACATATGACACATGGTCAGTTTATATCTGGGCTTTCCGGGCTATATGGCCCGGCTAAAAAATATCTGTCTATTTTTCCCAGTCGTGCCTCTACCCTTCGGCGGAACCACGACTTCGGGTAGGGGGCGCTCTCTGCTCGGAAGCAGAGGAGCGCCCCCTACCCGAAGGCAGAGACCGACAGTGTAATAGTCGTAGCAGCAGTGGCAAAAGCCAAGTGATTACAACTCTGGTGTTCTCTGTATAGGCAGGATTATATGTTGAATCCATTATTATATACAAAGGAGCAATCCCACAACAGTTTCAAAATATTTGAAAATATTCTTGGTGTTTTTCTTGAATTGATAATTTTGTTTTCCTGAATTTGGTATGCTCTTTGCTATTTGTAATGACTTTAAAATAAAATTTTATTTTAAAAATAAATTTATAAAATAAATTTGTAAAATTTAGTTTAGTTTTGACTAGCAGTATAGCCCGGCGTTGCTCGGGTGTAATGAAAGCTTTAAAACTAATCCATGGTCCTGGAGTTCAGACTCTTTGGACGTTGGTACGAAAGACTAAAAAGCAATAGTTGTTTACAGTTAAAGCGAAACCGTAGACTGAAAGAAAAATGAATGGATGTAAGTCAAATTTTCATTTCCTGTTATCGACATCAAATAAGTTTTTTTCGTCGTAAACTGAATTTTGAAGGCTAAATAAGTCCTCTGAGTAAATGGTATCATGACTGAGACTAAGAACTACAATTATACCTACTTAGAGCCAAACCCAAAGCACAAACTAAAATAAAAGGTTTGAAAAAATACAGACATACAGGCAGATAAACAAGCACAGACACAAACATCTTGCCTTTTATATATATATATATATATATATATATATATATATATAATCGATTTTCTGCACTATTGTAAGGACTGCAACCTTGAAACTGCTGAATATCGTTTCTTATGTCTTTGTCTGTGAGTGTATCAAATTTGATTAAAATCGGACCACTCCTTCTATAACCCTATTTTTTCGAGTATCGATTTTCGATATTTATCGGGAGTACCTCGACACAAAACCTAGCTAAGAACACTCGCAGACGCTTATAGTACAACTGTGTAAATTTTCAAGAAAATCGGCTCAGCCTTTTCGGAATCTATAGGTAACGGACACACAGACAGACAGACAGACACACACACACACACACACACACACACACACACACAGAGACAAAGTTCCATTTATAAATAAGTTTTGATAATTTAACTCAGCTCCAGTCAATTTTCACGTAATGTGGCTTCCCTCATGTCTCTTCTATTAATACTTTTCACTAGCTTAGCTCCCTGGTGCCCCCTCTGCATGAATTTACTCGAGTTACTAGACTGGCTTCCCTGCTTCCCTGATAGTTATAATCTCTAAGAATTTAAATGTAAGGTCAATTGCCTTCTCCTACCTCCTTGATTTGCATCCTTTTCCTCATGTTCTTTTCCTCGTGCACACTATTCTCATCAGCTCTCTGTACACCAGTGTCCTCATTCTTAGCCATTTTCTTACACCCCTTATAACTTGTTCCTCTATCTCATCACTCTCCTCTCATGTAACCGCCTGTGCAACAGTGGCAGTACTGCCTTGCTTGGGGTGAAATGATTATATAAAAAAGAAGAAATAAATTTGTATAGACTTTCTGAAGAAATAGAAGAATGACTCAGTTATTTTCCCAATTTAAGTCAAATTTATTTTATTTTACTATTATTGCAAATTGCAAATTGTGTAAATAAATGATATTATTCTCTCAATTAGTAATTTTTATATTAAACAGTTTATTTATACGAATTGACAGTATAAATATAATCACCTCAGATTGAGAATGATTGAAATAAAAATAAGTTAGAAAAGAGCAGTCAAAGACGACAAACCTCCGCCAAAACAATACTGACATCATCTCAGCGATTAGGAAGAGATGATTATTAAAATGAGGAAGAATAACTGCAATAAACTTGACCGCTCTCAAGAGTGAAAATATAAAACTAGAAAGAGCAAACCTCAGCCAAGGCAATACCGACATCATCTCAGCGATTAGGAAGAGATGATTATTAAAATGAGTTTGTTTGTTTGAGTTTTGTTTAACGGCATATCAACCTCTGTGAGGTATTTAATGCCAAAAAAGTGGGGTTTTAATGTATTTTTCCAGCTATAGTGAGAAGGTTGATTTAGTCAGATTTTAATGAAAATTTTGTTTTTATTATTTTTTATTTTAGAAAACTGAAAATGTCTTCGAATTTTGTATTCAAAAATATTTTGTTGAGAATAATTTTTTTTACTTCAAAAATGTGTTATAATAATTTTTCTTTAAAAATGTATTGTTGGTAATATTTTTCCTTCAAAAATGTATATTATACTATAAAAGTCTATTTTTATACTTTCATAGTGTTTTGACCCCAGTTTGGGGGTTAACTATTTGCCCATACTTGGGACCCTAACAGATGCTACCGCTCAGGGTCAGGGTGAACCTGAGAACAACAGCAATTAAGAGGTGGTTCCATGCTCTTCACAACCTCTCAATCAGAGGCCTTGCTGCCGGATGCAGTTTACCGTCATGCTCAGGGTCATCATCAAAATGAGAAAGAATAACTACGATGAACTTGAACGCTCTTAAGATTGAAAATACAAAAATTTCAAAATCAAACTCACGCCTTAAAATAAAACAGGGGGAGGGGTAATTCTGTATTTAAAATGATCTCGGGGTGGTAATTTAGAATTTGACATTTAAAAGGCAAAAATTAAATTTTATTAATAAAACCGAAATAATAACCCAGAAACTTTATCCTGAGACGAACCGAACCCAAAATCTAATGGATTCGTACCAGTCAAGAGTCAAATCATGGCTGAAGAAATCCTTTCGAAAGACGAAACCACATTGCATAATATTTTTCCAGTTTATTAATTTACTTTGTCAGTCAGTTAAGTTCCATAGGTGAAACACGCTTTGGGCGATCATGTTTCGAAAGAGACATAACTGACTGGGCAGAAGATTATCCTGCAGTAGGTTGCCATTGCTTTCTGCGGTAGACTGGTTGCCAGACAAGGCTATAGAACCCAATCTGACCTGTTATTTGACTATTAGCTGGGGGGTGGGGAAGAGATGTACTATATTATTAAGTAGTAATTAGAGGGGGATCAGTTTATTACTTTATAACAATAGAAAACCGATCAACCACTTTATGACCAGTAGAAACTTTAATCAAGATTCCAACTATTATATTAAGTCAGTCAGTTAAGTGCATACGTGACACACGCATTAGGCGATCATGTCTTGACAGAGATATGACTGACTGGGCAGAAGATTATCCCGCAGTAGGTTGCCATTGCTTTCTGCGGTAGACTGGTTGCCAGGCAAGGCTATAAAACCCAATCTGTCCTGTTATTTAACCCATAATTAAAGGGAAGAGACAGATTAATATCTTTTCCCAAGGGCATTTGTGCGTAACTGAATGCAAGGAATTCAACTGGAATTCGAACTCGGCTCCCCTACTTGTCGTTTCGAGTCGATATCCACTGCACTACATCGCACATTATCTACCAGTGTCTTTTTTATACAATATTCTTGCATTAAAAAACATTGTCCCGTTTTGACACTTGAAAACAAAGGTACTTATAGGAATTTCTCATATTCTTAACCATTTTGAATAAAAAGCTTTATCAAGGAATGCTTTTTTGCATTTCCCTTCTAATAATGAATGGAAAAATTAAATTATTATGATTCTTGTTCCGTAAATATAAACTTATTTATAAATGGAACTTTATCTGTGTGTCTGTGTCTGTGTGTGTCTGTGTCCGTTACCTATAGACTCCGAAACGGAGACAAAGACGTAGACAAAGACATAAGAAACGATATTTAGAAGTTTCAAGGTTGCAGTTCTTACAATAGTGCAGAAAATTTGATATCAATACCAGGAAATCAAAACTTGATTTACATCCATTCATTTTTCTTCCAGTCTACGGTTTCGCTTTAACTGGAAACAACTATTGCTTTTTAGTCTTTCGTGCCAAAGAGTCTGAGCTCCAGGACCATGGATTAGTTTTAAAGCTTTCATTACACCCGAGCAACGCCTGTCTATACTGCTAGTGTATATATATATATATATATATATATATATATATTAGGTGCGATTGGTAAATTGACGCATTTATTTTATTATTTCAAATATTCTTTAGGCTGAGTTTAAGCTCCAGGACCATGGATAAATCTTAAAGATTTCATTACACCCGAGCAACGCCGGGCTATACTGCTAGTTTTCTGTATTTGCTGAAGCCTGAAAAACAGTTTGTACTGAACCCAATTTAATTTTCTTTATATCTATAATAATATCACTTATAAGATTTTCACAATAACTGATTAACAACAATAATATAAACAAAAATTATAACAATATAGTGTAATAAAAGTTATGCGACGGAGAGAATATTCGTTCTTATTCAAATACTGACCTCAGCATAGAATGCTTTATTTTCTTATTCGGTCGAGAATTTTCATTGAAAATGCAGCAGTTACTGGAAAATTCAGATTGCAAGCATCACTACACATGTCTTTCGAACCATTATGACGTAAATATTATGAATTGCTTATGTCTGTAGTTTTTTTTTTTTAATCATATCACCCCGAGCAAGGGTTCACACTCCACCCACGTCTATTGAACAGGTGAAGAGGCTCATCCCTTGTTTCCTGTTTAGGATGCGGTTTCCGGTTTTCTCTTTTCCAATCTTTTCACTCTTTTCTTTTTTTTTTCTTTTTTTTCAATTGGAGTAGATAGACTAAACTATCGCCCGGTTCACACTCCACCCACGTCTATTGAACAGGTGAAGAGGCTCATCCCTTGTTTCCTGTTTAGGGTGTGGTTTCCGGTTTTCTCTTTACCAATCTTTTCACTCTTTTCTTTTCTTTATTTTTTTTCAATTGGAGTAGATAGACTAAACTATCGCCCGGTTCACTCCACCCACATCTATTGAACAGGTGAAGAGGCTGCTTTCCAGCTTTCTCTTTTCCATTCTTTTTACCCTTACGTAGCCCCCTGCGCATCAGTGGCGTTATCGCCTTGCTTGCGGTGCTATGATTAAAAAAAAAAAGGCGGCAACGCCACTGATGTGCAGGGGCTACTAAGAGTGAAAAGATTGGAAATGAGAAAGCCGGAAACCACATCCTAAACAGGGAACAAGGGATGAGCCTCTACACCTGTTCAATAGACGGGGGTGGAGTGTGAACCGGGCGATAGTTTAGATGGCGATTAAATGAAATGGCAAGTAATGAGATGCCAAGTACGGAAGGTGAAATAGTTTAAATGATCATCGAAATATATTCTAGTCATGTTTTCTTATTCACTTATCAGATAATCAGATGTGCGTTGTGGTGCAGTGGATATCGACTCGGAAAGAAAAATCGGGGAGCCGAGTTCGAATTCCAGTTGAATTCATTGCATTCACTTAC
>JBBBDQ010000299.1:1640000-1725000 GCA_037127315.1 Ascarosepion bandense | reverse complement strand
AGCCGTCAGGAAAGCAAGAATACGGGAGTGAGTTCCACAGGCGGGAAGTGCGAGAGAAGAAGCTGCAGGAGTAGAATTGTCGTCTGCATTTGGCTAACCTGACTGTGAATGGGTGGGACCCAGTTGCCAGTCTGGTTGCACGAGTAAACACCTGTTGAGGAGGCATCAGTGACTTAAGCTCATCCGAGCAGAAGCCATGAAAATATTTATAGAAGAGACAGAGGGAGGCCACATTTCGACGATGGGAAAGTGGCTGCAGTCGAGTCGCCAGATCAGTACCTATCACATTACAGACTCTCCTTTGGAGCTTGTCAATAACACTGAGGAGAACGGCAGGGGCACCTGACCATAAATGGCAGCAGTACTCCATGCACGGACGGATGGTTAACTTGTATATATGCAGGATGGATTCAGGTGGAAAAATATATATAGATATATATTCCATTTGAAAAAACGAGTTATTACGCGACCTAGGTTTCTGCCATGTGTGGTGTCTTCAGGCGATTTTCAATAACAGATTTTACCGTTTATTTTTAGTTATTGAAAATCGCCTGAAGACACCACCCATGGTAGAGACCTAGGTCGCGTAATAACTCATTTACAAATGGAAAATATTAAAACGTTCTACAATATATATTTCTTTCGTGTCTTCATCACAAAATAAAGACACGAAAACATTTTTATTACGTTAAGACGAAAACTGAAAAGGAGCAAGAATAAATGAGAAGAAATAAAATAAAATAAATTAGAAAAAAGAAGCAACTAAAATAAATTAATATGGATGTGTGCTGTGCTGCAGTGGCTATCAGCTTGGAACGAGAAATCGGAGAGCCGAGTTCAAATTCCATTTGAATTTCTTGCAGTCACTTACGAAAAGATACCTTTGAAAAAGGTATTAATCCGTCACTTCTCCCACATGCTATGGGCTAAATGGGTGGCAACGAGTCTTCCGTAGAAAGTAATGGCAATCTACTTTGGAAAAACTTTCGGCCCAGTAAGTCATATCTCCTTTGAGACATGATCACCCACGCGTATGGCACTTAACTGACTGATATATATATAGAGAGAGATAGATAGATAGATAGATAGATAGATAGATAGATAGATAGATAGATATTATATATTAACCGCCTTTATATAATTTATATATATATATATATATATATATATATATATTATCCGCCTTTATATATATATATATATTATCCGCCTTTATATAATTTATATATATATATATATTATCAGCCTTTATATAATTTATTGCCTTCTTCAATTGTTGCTCTGTTAGGGAGACCACTTTGTCGTGTTATTTAACTTCTACCCTTGGTAAAAAGAGGTCAATTTACGTATTTCTCAAAAGTAAAGTCATAGGACAACCACGCCCAGAATACTCAGCTTTCTAGTTGTTTCTTCGTCGAAAGCATTTGTCATATTTTATGTCCTCTAATATATATATATATATATATATATATATATATATATATATATATATGATCCCATAAGTTAGTGGTTTCATTTTCTGTACTCGTTTCTATTACTGTAAACGGATTATGAAATGGATACATGTGTTCCTTTTGTAAAAATACGAATAAATATCTCCTGACCGAGAAATCGATAGCTTTAATAAAGAAAATATGCCGTCCCCTCCGACATAAATCTGCCTATATCAGAGGCGCATTTTCTTTATCAAATAGGCCAGTTTATATTAATTTCAATGTTTAAAAAAAAAACTAAGATATCGTCTCACAAAGCAGTCCTCACTAAATATAACGCATATGGCAATAAAAAATTATGTAGCTTAAAAATTTCTATCAATTGCTTATTACATACATACATGCATACATACATAGATAATTACAGACATACATATATATTTATATACATATATATATATATATATATATATAATAAAAATTTTACCGTAATTGTTTTGGTTTTATATGTCTACTTATAAGCAACTGTCTCACTGATGATACACACATTAAAACAGCATATATATATATATATATATATAATAAATGGAACTTTGTCTGTGTGCGTTTCCGTTATCTATAGACTCCGAAACGGCTGGACCAATTTTCTTGAAAATTTACACAGTTGTACTATATAAGCGTCTACGAGTGTTCTTAGCTAGGTTTAGTGTCGAGGTACCCCCCCGATAAATTTCGAAAATCGATAATCGAAAAAGTCTGGTTATAGAATTAGTTGTCCGATTTTAATCAAATTTGACACACTCATAGACAAAGACATAAGAAACGATATTCAGGAGTTTCAAGGTTGCAGTTCTTACAATAGTGCAGAAAATCGATAATATATATATATAAAAGGAAAGATGTTTGTGTGTGTGTGTTTGTTTATCTGCGTGTATTTTTTTCAGCCCTTTTAGTTTTTGCTTCGGGTTTGGTTCTAAGTAGGTATAATTGTAGTTCTTAGTCTCAGCCATGATACCATTTACTCAAAGGACTTATGTAGCCTTCAGAATTAAGTTTACGACAAAAAAAAACTTATTTGATTTCGATACCAGGAAATCAAAATTTAGCTTACATCCATTCCTTTTTCTTTCAGTCTACGGTTTCGCTTTAACTGTAAACAACATATGTTTTTTAGTCTTTAGTGCCAACGTCCAAAGAATCTGGTCTGAGCTCCAGCTCTATGGATTAGTTTAAAGCTTTCATTACACCCGAGCAACGCCGGGCTATACTGCTAATAAGTATATATATATATATATATATATATATATATATATATATATATATATATATGATTGCAAAACGCATGAATCTCATAGTCGTGCCATAGACGTAGGATAATATGTATATTTATTAATACATATATATATATATATATAGAATATATTGAGCACTTTTATTTACTTCTGAAACGAAATACTATACATATCTACACCCTCATCACATGAATATTTATTAATTTACGTCAATATATATATATATATATATATATATATATATATGATTCGCTTGAACATTATTTTTGATCGATACTCGTATTTAAGTAGATATTCTATTTATAATTAAACAGTATTATATATTTATTTCTGCTGGCCTGATTATTTACGATAAAACTGTGTCATTCGGCGAACCTGCGACCCCTATTCACATAGGGGAAACCACCATATGATCTGGCGCGTATTGGGCCTTTCGACCAACAATGACTGATCGGGGTCGAGAGGTCTACATTCTGAACTAAACTTCCTAAACTATGTACTCATAGATAGTAGCCAAAAAAATATTCTACCCATTTAAAAAATCTAAGTACCACTATATAGTTTACCCAGACAAAATTAAAAAGTGACCTGTCCAGAGCTTAGCCATCCTGTCCCCTCTCCTCTATGGTTACAAACTGCTGATGGACTAGTTTAGACACACCAAATACCATTCCCTACTACTAGCCATTTCCTACAACTACTACTTACACCTCACATTCTCAAAAATAAATCGTTTGCGCCATTTCTTTTCAGTTCTACACATCAACAGAAGAGGAGCGGTTCTGCTCTGAAACATGAAAATTTTTGTGCAGTGATACTATGGCTTTATAAACCATTGTAGCAACTATTACAATATATATATATATATATATTACGTGTTATGCACACACACACACACACACACACACACACACATATATATATATATATATATATATATATATATATATATATATATCAGCATGTAGCGTGGGTATAGAAGAATCCAAAGAAGTATCCTGTACATACAGTGGTAGGATAACTCTCTAAGAGAGCTCTAAACATATATACATATAAATACATATAGACCAAATATTGGGAAAATTAAGGCAGACACGTTATTTCATGGTGAAGGTCTTTGTGAATCTCATCGTGTAAAAACCTTTGTAAAATAAAGACGGAAGCTGATGATGGTTCGCCTGAAATAGACCGATTCAGCACGAAATAACGTGTCTGCCTTAATTTTTCTTATATATATATATATATATATATATATTCTTCATTTGTAAACGAGTTATTACGCGATCTAGGTTTCTACCATGAGTGGTGTCTTCAGGCGATTTACAATAACTGATATGGAAATACTCTTTTCTTATATTTGGAGAGATGTGTGTGGGATGTTGGTGGCGGTTAGCGATAAGGGAATAAGTCTTATAAATTGTCCGTTAGAATCTTGAAAGAATATATATATATATATATATATATATATATATATATATATATATAGTACTCTTGGGAAAGGTATTATTTCTTCCCTTCCCTCCAGTTATGGGTTAAATAACTGGGGTCTCTTGTTCATGCGATCTGTGGCAGCCTTCTGCACCGATTGTTTGTTATCGTCAGTTCCAAAAAGTGTGGATGGTGCTTCACAAGCCTTCACCACTTTAAACAATTCTTTGTGTGGCAGTCTGAGTTAGACACTCATACGTCGAAATCGACGGGAGAGTCCACAATATATATATGTACTAAGTGCCTATTTAAGTACACGTAAGCAAAGTCTTTTATGCAAATTTCTCATTCACTAATGACTTGACAACAAATTAATGTATATCGGCTAGTAAATATGGTCATGGTGATATGCAAAACTTATTTCATGTCCCACTGTCAGAAAGAAATGTTATTGAAGTGAAGCTGAACATGGCATGCGTCTTGGCTGCAGAAGGGCGCGTCTGAGTATTACACAACAGGATTATTTTCTAGGATTTTTAAGTGAGACCATGTCTAGTGTTTACAGGAAATTGTCAGGAAAGAATTCCCTGGGCAGCCCATCTGTAGGTAGAAATCTCTTATGGATGAAAGGGATCGGGAGAGAATGGGATGTCTCTTTAAACTGATAGGGGCACATCGTGGTAATGGTTAGCAAGCTTGCCTTGCTAGAACCATTGCAGTCGAGTAGTGACTTTAATCCTCACTGGGTGCTCTATACTTTTGGTCTTGCGCCACATCTAAGCTGCGTATAGAAAATCTACCGATCACCCATAGCTCAGAGGTAGAATCGCCGATTGACGTCAATTCGGTCGCGTTTCAATCCTGGCTAGAAGCAATCGGATGTCTAACCGTACCGAGGAACTGTGATATGTTTGCGGATAAATATATATATATATTGAACACATCGGCATGGTGTAATGGTTAGCAAGCTTGTCTCGCTAAAGCCTGTTATAACTAAGTAGTGAGTTCGATTCTCACTGGGTACCTATACTTTCGGCCTTGTGCCACAGCTAAGCGGTGCTTAGAAAATTTACTCTATTCAATCTGATAGAAAGGCACTAGTAGTTCAAATAACAACTCTTTTACAACACAAGTAGAGGACATCTTTGAACGCACAACACAGAGGACACTGAAGCAAATGAGACCCAACAGTAGATGACCACTCCAAATTTCACTCCTGTCATATAAGAACATGGAAATGAAAATGTCATTCGTTAGGAATTAAAAAAAAAAAAACCAAACATACGGACAACAGAAGATTGGCTGCTTAGTCTGATCAATTGCGACTTCTACTGCGATATTCGACGGATAAGGCCACAATTTGGCGTAAAACGCAGAAACATATGGATCCATCCGGCACTGGATCAATGACTCAGGATGATGCTGTAAGTAAAATGGTATAGGGAATATTTTTTAGCATAGATTGGGTCCCATGCTTCTAAAAAATGGTAGTTTAAATGTCATAGCCTACCCAGGTATTGTGACAGACCAGTCAGTCAGTTAAGTGCTTGGATGATCATGTCTCGAAAGAGACATGACTGACTGGACACAAAATTATCCCGCGGTAGGTTGTCATTACTTTCTGCGGCAGACTGGTTGCCGACCATAGAACCCAGTCTGTTCTGCTATTTAACCCATAACTGGAGAGAAGAAACGGATTAATACATTTCCCAAGGTTATTTGCGCGTAAGTGAATGCAAGGAATTCAACTGGAATTCGAACTCGGCTGAATCCTTTGCGAAATGTTTGAATAAAGCCATTCTTGGAGTTTCCGAGGAAGATGCCATCGTAACAACTAAAGAAAACTTGAAAATGACAAAATCAAGAGCAACAACTCATCCCAAAAATCCCAAAACAAAGTAGTTCCAAAATGGAGGATCGATTTACTATAACGTTGTATGAGAAACTGAACCCCCACTAAAATTGTTTAAATATTGAATTGTTTTCAATTTTTTTTTGATAATCGGAAATTTTATGTAATAACTGATAAGACTGCGCTGAAAAAAGAAAAAAAAATGAAAAACAACAAATTTAAAGGTAGTTGTAATATCCTTCAGGTCCCTTCAAATGGTGGTAGTCACCTCCAGTTCCGCCGAACATAGTTAAAAGTTGATATCTATTTATTCGAAGCTGATTTCGTATAATTAACAAGATTCTGTATTTAAATATAATGCGCATGCTTAAGAATTAGTTCTGAGGTGTGTGCAAATGCTAGCAAGCCCTTTTGAGTAAAAGAGATTGAAAATACATTAGAAGACAGAAACATTAGCCTACACCTCGTAGATTTGTGATATATTTTTTTTTGTTAATGTTTTTAGTTGACGAAACACACATCCGTTTACACAGGTGCGCTTTCTAAAACCATTCTTCAAACGTATAGACGGTTGACATATATATATATATATATATATAGGTCAACCAATTATATAGGTATAAATCGTTGAGCTGAGTACACACACACACACACACACATATATATATATGTATATCTAACAGAACAATATTTAGTATGTGTCTATATTTCTGAGATAAGGTATTATTTACAGTATTCGGACTATAGGCCTTGTTTTTTGTTACCATTTGTACGGCCTTCTTCATTTATATATATATATATATATATATATATATATATACACAGAGAGAGAGAGAGAGAGAGAGAGAGTGTGTGTGTGTGTGTGTGTGTGTGTGTGTGTGTGCGTGTGCGTGTGTATTGAGGCAGCAGATACTTTTCTAAACATATACCGTTAAATATAACAGACAATGAATGTCTTTTCAGGTAAAAATAAAGACAAAAATTCTCTAACTTTTGGATATTTTTTATTATACTGGTTTTAAACTTTCGGCACACATGAGCCATCTTCAGAGAGGTTATATATATATATATATATATATATATATATATTAGTCATCCACATACAAGCCTGTTTCGCTGTATCACAGCTCATCAGTGTGGTTATACACATCCACTTGCTTCTGGACGGGATCGAAACTCGACCTATTTGGTGTCCGTCGGAGTCGCCACCCCCTAAGCCATAGGTTTATGGAATCAGAGAAGGGAAATTTTAACGCTTTGTATATGAGCAGTGTATACACACGCCAGTCACCGAAATGATGCCAGTTGACCTTGTTCAAGCCAAGATAAAATAAGATCATCACTCGGTATATGTGCGCAAATTTGATATATTTGAAAAATTAATAAATATAAAAGTATTCAGCAATTAAAAATAAAAGGAAGGGGTGCTCTTTTGAAATTCTGAAGTAGCAAAAGTAGATTCGTCCCTCATGCTTACCTTGAAAAAGATAATCCGAAATAAGGTTCTCGCTTAATTTTAATCTGATTCGATTTGTGAAAACCCAATTTCAGGATTTGCCATGAGATAATCTTCCGTTTTCCATTTATGACAATGATAAGAACACCGTTTCATGAAGTCGCAATAGTGACGTTTAGATATTTCGTCTTCTATGTGCCCTGTCCCTTCATGACGTAGGCGATCATGGTTCTCCACGTCTTCCTATCCCTTGTGGCTCTTAGTATGTTTGCACCTGTTACTCCTGGCAACCCCCGTTCCGTCATCCACCTGATTAGGCCCTGCAAATATGTTATCCGCTGCCTTCCTCTGTCTCTCTTTCCTTCTATCTGGCCAGTCAGTATCAGGTTCTCCAAGCTCTCCTTCCTCATTGCGTATCCCAGGAACTTCAGTTGTCTCTTCCTCACTATTAATTTCCTTTTTGTTGCCATTCTTTCCAACACCTCATCGTTGTTTGCATGCTCTGTTCACGATATCTGCAGCATCCTTCTGTAGAACCACATTTCCGCTGCTTCAAGTTTTGTCCTCATTTTCGATGATATTGTCCAGCATTCACTGCCGTATTGAAGAACTGACATCACATAGCAATCAGCACTCTTTTCTTTGTTTCTAGCGAAATTCTAATATTTAGTTAAGGCAAATTTGACACAGGATTCACGGAGATTTAGTGACGAATAAACAGTGAGTTGGCTCGCTATCACTCTCACCACGTCAGATATCACTTTTATAACAAATATCGACAAAGGGTAGCATGTCAGTTATATCAAAAAGTGAACATTTCAAATTCAGTTAATTCTCAAGCAGGACACTCCCCACCCAGGCTATTCTGTTATCCTTTTCTGGAAAAGAGACAAACGCTCTCTGCAACGCCCTTCTCTCCGTTTCTTTCCTGGATTTACGACGTCTACTGGCAAGATTCTACTTGAAGTCTTTTGGTTCTTCCTTTCACGCTTTCTGTCCCTTTTTGTCTTTCTTCTTCTTCTTCTTCTTCTTCTTCTTCTTCTTCTATTTCTTTTCTTCTTTTCGCTATTTTCTCCTCCTCTTCCTTCTTCTTGTCTGCTTCTTCTCCTCCTCCTTCTTCTTGTCTTCTCCTCTTTCTTCTTTTTGTTCTTGTTCTTGTTCTTCTTTTCGTTATTTTCTTCTCCTCCTCCTTCTTGTCTTCTCCTCCTCTTTCTTCTTCTTCTCCTCTTCCTTCTTGTCTTCTCCTCCTTTTTCTTCTTCTTCTTTTCACTATTTTCTCCTCCTCTTTCTTCTTCTTGTCTTCTCCCCCTCCTTGTTTTCTCCTCATCATTCTTCTTCTTCTTCTTCTTTTCCTCCTCCTTGTTCTTATCGACATTTTCTCATACTCTTTCTTCTTTTTTTCTTCTTCTCCTCCTCCCCTTCCTTCTTCTGGTTTTCTCCTTTTCTTTCTTCCTTTTCTTCCTCTTCCTCATGTTTTCCTCTTCCTTTTTTCTTATCTTCTTCTTCACCCCCCCCTTTATCTTCTCGTCTTCTCTTCCTCTTTCTTCCACTTCTTCCTCTTTTTCTTCTGCTTCTTTTTCTCCTCTTTCTCTTTTTCGCCATTTTCTTCTCCTCTTTTTCTTCTTGTCTTCTTCTTTTTCTCCCCCTCCTTCTTCTTCTCCCCCTCCCTTTTCTCCCCCTCCTTCTTCTTTTCATCCTCCTCCTCCTCCTTCTATTCTCTGCCTCTTCTTCCTCTTCTTCTTAATGTCTTCTTTGTTCTGTTTACTGATATACAGGAAACACTTCGGAATATTTAATCTGGAAAGAGTGCTTAGTTTTTTTTTTTGTTTTCTTTTAATCATTTCACCCCGAGCAAGGCGGAAATACCACTGATGTGCAGTGGGCTACATAAATGTAAAAAGATTAATTAGAAAAGAGTGAGGAGTACAACCTAGTTAGAAAGGAACAATAGAAAGCTGAGAAAGCAGGTGCGATGACAGATACATATGTGGAGAGAAAGGGAAGGTTATAAGGGGGTGGGGAGAGAGCTAGTGTCCAGCGGTTAGTAGATGAGTATTGACATTGCATTTAAATTTCTGGAGGTTGTAGCCGTCAGGAAAGCAAGAATACGGGAGCGAGTTCCACAGGCGGGAAATGCGAGAGAAGAAGCTGCAGGAGTAGAATTGTCGTCTGCATTTGGCTAACCTGACTGTGAATGGGTGGGACCCAGTTGCCGGGTAAACATCTGTTGAGGAGGCATCAGTTACTCTTGCAACCATTATTAGTGAGTATCAATTTTACTTGGTATCCCATAACTATGACCTTCGGCTGTTGTAGGTTCTTCACGTTCTAATCTATGAATAAAGATCTTTAAAAAATCTACAGGTAAAGAAGAAGAAAGTGAGCAAGCTCGAGTTGACAGATATCGCACTCCAATTGCACCAATAGGAAAAGGGTTGCTTGACGTAGTATAATGGTATACCATCTCGTCGAGCTAGAACCTGTTACCCCTGAATAGTGAGTTCGATTCTCACTAGCTACCCAATACTTATTCCACATCTAAGCGGCGCTTTGCAAATCAGTATATATCGGTGGGAAATTAACTATATGTGAAAGAGTCAAATCGACGGCAAGACTTATGACAACAAATATTTTTAAAATTATTGCAAGAAAAAAAAACGATACAGATGTTCTGTATTTATTTAAGAGGTTACTGCAAACCCCGATTTTGCTTCAGCCGTGTTATATTTAACTTATCAAACAGCTTTCTATGTATACAAATGTTACAAATTCGTAAACGTAGACGTGGTATTATAACAACATATATTTAACGTTTTATTCTTTTAGTAATGTTCACTATTAAATACAAATACTTGTTTTTTTTTATACTGAACTAGCAGTATAGTCCGGCGTTGCTCGGGTGTAATGAAAGCTTTAAAACTAATCCATGGTCCTGGAGCTCAGACTCTTTGGACGTTGGCACGAAAGACTAAAAAGCAATAGTTGTTTCCAGTGAAAGCGAAACCGTAGACCGAAAGAAAAATGAATGGGTGTAAGTTAAACTTTGATTTCCTGGTATCGATATCAAATTTTCTGCACTATTGTAAGAACTGCAACCTTGAAACTTCAGAATATCATTTCTTATGTCTTTGTCTATGAGTGTATCAAATTTGATTAAAATCGGACCACTCCTTCTACAACCCTATTTTTTCGTTATCGAGGAGGTACCTCGGCACAAAACCTAGCTAAGAACACTGGCAGACGCTTATAGTAAAAATGTGTAAATTTTCAAGAAAATCGGTTCAGCCGTTTTGGAGTCTGTAGGTAACGGACACATCCACACACACACACACACACACACACACACACAGAGACAAAGTTCCATTTATAAATAAGTTTAGATATCCGCATTTTCAGTTTAAGGCATAAAAAGTTACTTAGCTTTTCTGAATATTTCACTGCATCGATGTGAAATTCGATGCCTGAACGAAAAGGGGAAAAGCGAGAAATTCAGAAAAATGCACCTTATTCGTTCATGTTTATCGACTGTGATCTTCGCTGTTCTCAACTGAGAACATATCATAAACCAGTTCGCTTGTGTGAGCGTCGTATTTATTGATTCCACCAGAGCACAACCTATGATTTTCATGAACTAGCATGAACTTTTATGTTTCGATATTTGCCTAGAGAACTCATTTCCCTACAACCACTAGCGTTAAAGAATCCCTTACTAATTGGTCAATAATACTGGCCACTCGAATGAACCGGCTGCTTTCAGTAGCAAGGCTAGTGGTCAAGAAAAACACGGCTCCGTTGTCCTGGCTTCTCACTGGAAAATTGTAACTTACCTGATAGCTAAATATGATGGCTTCCCGCCTGAACAAATATAATGGTGAAATGAGGTGAAACTGCTTCTTATGTCATTCTTTCTAAATAAATGGAAACCAGGAAAGACAAAAGATCTATCTATCTATCTATCTATCTATCTATCTATCTATCTATCTATCTATCTATCTATCCTAGCAGTATAGTCCGGCGTTGCTCGGGTGTAATGAAAGCTTTAAAACTAATCCATGGTCCTGGAGCTCAGACTTATAGTGGGTTACTTATCTATTCCTTTTCTAGTTGTAGTGGGAGTCCGTTCTAATGAAGGGTAATTGTATACTGTTGCAAGTTAACGTATTTTGGCCTTGTAGTAGATAGCCCACTATAAGTCATAAAATGATTATAAAATCAAGAAAAGCAAATTAAGTTGAAAAATAACATTTTTATATACAGATATCAATTAATGTTTTTACAATTAAAGCAATAACTTGAATATAGGTCCAACGGATTTTAAAATGTTCATGGCAATTAATATGCTGAAAGAGAAGCAATGCTTAGGAATGTGGAGGGCGTGTAAGAGAGGAATGTCTTTGATGTAGTCGCTCCTTAGGTCAGTAAGTAGATTTGAGACAGGGAGAAGGAAAGAGAGGTGAAGGGAGGCGAACGTAGTAGCCGCTTGACTTGGTCAAGGGAGGTACTAATCACGTTCTTCTGTCCGTCGGTCTGTCTGTCTGTCTGGGTGCTTTCTGTCTCGGTTTTTTTATGTGCTTTGGGGATCAAAAGCATCTCGTTTGGGATTTCACTCTTGTATTTGATTCTGGGCTTCCCATTGGCTGGTAAATAAAATTCGCGTAGGCTCGCGAAATGGAAATTTGATATTTGATTAATTTTTATTTTTCAACAGGAACATCTGCGCGAACTCGGATGCGTACAGACGACTTTCGGTCATTAGCCTTTTTGTCGTGAGAGAGCAAACATCCGGTCCATCGCTTTTGTTCGGTCGGTATCACCACAGACTATTTCGACGTTGGCACGAAAGACTAAAAAGCAATAGTTGTTTCCAATTAAAGCAAAACCGTTGACTGAAAGACAAACTTCATTATATATATATATATATATATATATATATATATATATATTACGGAAGTTAACGAAGATTAACGAAACTGTTTATAAACAACCGACAATTTGAAATGATATGTTTGAACATTATTTTTGATCGATACTCGTATTTAAGTAGATATTCTCTTCATAATCAAACAGTATTATATATTTATTTCAACCGTAAATAATCAGGCCAGTAGGAATAAATATATAATACTGTTTGATTATAAACAGAATATCTACTTAAATACGAGTATCGATCAAAAATAAAGTTCAAACAAATCATTTCATATATATATATATATATATATAGATATATATACAAGCAGTAAAGCCCGGCGTTACTCGGGAGTAATGAAAACTTTAAAACTAATCCATGGTCCTAGAGCTCAGACTCTTTAGACATTGGCACGAAAGACTAAAAAGCAATAGTTGTTTCCAGTTAAAGCGAAACCGTAGACTGAAAGAAAAATGAATTGATGTCAGTCAAATTTTGATTTCCTGCTATCGATATTAAATAAGTTTTTTCGTCGTAAACTGAATTTTGAAGGCTAAATAATTCCTCTGAGTAAATGGTATCATGGCTGAGACTAAGAACTACAATTATGACTACTAAGAGCCAAAAACTAAAGCAACCAAAAACAAAAATAAAAGTGCTGAAAAAATACAAACATACAGGCAGATAAAGAGACACACACACAAACATCTTGCATTTTATATATATATATATATATATATATATATATATATATATATATATATATTATCGATTTTCTGCACTATTGTAAAACTGCAACCTTGAAACTTCTGAATGTCGTTTCTTATGTCTTTGTCTATGAGTGTATAAATTTGATTAAAATCGGACCACTCCTTCTATAACCCGATTTTTTCGATTATCTATTTTCGTTATTTGTCGGGGGTACCTCGATACAAAACCTTGGTAAGAACACTCGCAGACGCTTATAGTACAACTGTGTAAATTTTCAAGAAAATCGGTTCAGCCGTTTCTGAGTCTATATCAAAAGGACACACACACAGACACACACATACACAGACAAAGTTCCAATTATAAATAAGTTTATATATATATATATATATAGTGTATCGAGGTAGCAGATAATTTTCTAAACACATACTGTTAAATATAATAGACAATGAATGTCTATTATGTTTAATCATGAGCCGTTCTAAACATCGTTATTTAACTTTAATTTCAGGTGAAAATAAAGACAAAAATTCTCCAACATTTGGATAATTTTTTATTGTTCGTTCTAAGCTTTCGGCTCACATGAACCATTTTCAGAGATGTTGCAAGGACGTTATCATAAAAACATCCACCATCAGCGACGCTTTTATCTTGTGTTGACATAAAACTTTGCTAAGCAACCCTAACAGTTGCCAAAAACAGCAAACACAGTTCGTCAATTTGTAAAGCTGTTCTATGACATCGCACCGCGTGAGAGCTCGAAATGTGTGTGTGTGTGTGAGAGAGAGAGAGAGAGAGAGAGAGAGAGAAGACAGACAGACAGACAGACAGACAGACAGACAGAGAATTAATATGAGTAAAAGGTTGTGACTTAACTGATTAATGTTACTTTCAGAGTTTTGTCGGTGGATTTTCCGTCCACTTTTCAGCGGACCTGAAGGAGACAACTACCACCTTTAAATTTCTTGTTTTTCATTTTTTTTTTTTACTTTTTCAGCGGAGTCTTATCGACTATTACATAAAGTTTCTGATTATCAAAAAATATTTGGAAAAAATTCAATATTTAAACAATTTTATAGGGGGTTCAGTTTCTCATACTACGTTATAGTAAATCGGTCCTCCATTTTGGAATCACTCGCTTTTGGGTCGCTTTGTTTTGGTATTTTTGGTCTTGTTTTTGTCTTTTTCAAGTTTTCTTTTGTTCTTACGATGGCATCTTCCTCGGAAACTCCAAGAATGGCTTTATTCTAAAATTTCCCAAAGGATTCAGTTGTTGAATATGCGCAAACAAAAAAGTTAATTGCACAGGATCGATTTACTATAAGGTTGTATGAAAAACTGAGTCCCCCTAATATTGTTTAAATATTGAAAATTTTACAAATTTTCTTTATCAATCGGAAAATTTAGGGTTTAATCAATAAGATTACACTGAAAAAGTAAAATACAAATGATAATCAACAAATAACCGGCAAGTGGTTCAAAAATGGAAGATCGATTTACTATAACGTTGTATGAGAAACTGGGCCCCGCCCCGAAATTTGTTTAAATATTTAAATTTTTCCATTTTTTTTTTTTTTTTTTTGATAATCGGAAAGTTTAGGGTGTAATAAATAAAATTGCGCTGAAAAAAAAGAAAAAAAAAAGAAAAACAACAAATTTAAAGGTGATGATAGTCTCCTTCAGATCCGCCCACTCTTCGCGTCTCCTTGCCTTAAATGTCTTTTTATCTGTACTATACTATGTGTTCGGCAGCCGGTTTGCTCGCCGACACTCCGACAGTTTGGTTTGTTGTGAAATCACATATACACAAAATAATTTAAACATGTATACCTACATGTGCCATCGAGAGAGGGTAGAAAATAAAAGCATTATACACTTGTTAAGAAAAACAGTCGTCTTTAATAAAACTTGTATAAAAGAAAGATTTAAACAACATAAATATACTATAGTCATCCGCAGACAGATCTGCTTTGATATATCACAGCTCATAAGTACGGTTAAACTCCGATCGCTTCCTAACTCAGGATTAAAACCTGACAGAATCACCGTCAGTCCGCGATTCTACCCCTAGGCCACGAGCGTCCGGTAGCAAAAAGCAGACATTTTAGTGCATATAAACAAGCCCAATAGCTAGAGTGCTCTAATTCATTACTTGTATTCGTATCAGTCAGTCAGTTAAGTGCCATACGTGATACACGCTTTGGGCGATCAGGACATGAGATATGACTGACCGGACAGAAGATTATCCCACAGTAGGTTGCCATTGCTTTCTGAGGTACACTGGTTGCCAGCCAAGACTATAGAACCCAATCTTCCATTTCGCAAGGGTATTTGTGAGTAAGTGAATGCAAGGAATTCAATTGTAATTCAAACTCGGCTCCCTGATTTGTCGTTCCGAGCCGATATCCACTCCATCACTTATGTTTTTTCTCTCTCTTTCTCTCTCTACCCAACACACACACACACACGCACGCACGCACGCACGCACGCACGCACACACACACACACACACACATATATATATATATATATATATATATATATATATATATATCTAAACTTATTTATAAATGGAACTTTGTCTGTGTCTGTGTGTGTATGTGTCTGTGTGTGTGTGTGTGTCCGTTACCTATAGACTCCGAAACGACTGAACTGATTTTCTTGAAAATTTACACAGTTGTACTATAAGCGTCTGCGAGTGTTCTTACCTAGATTTTGTGTCGAGGTACCCCCGATAAATATTGAAAATCGATAATCGAAAAAGTCTGGTTATAGAAGGAGTGGTCCGATTTTAATCAAATTGGATACACTCATAGACAAAGACATAAGAAACGATATTCAGAAGTTTCACGGTTGCAGTTCTTACAATAGTGCAGAAAATTGATAATATATACATATATAAAAGGCAAGATGTTGGTGTGTGTGTGTGTCTGTTTATCTGCCTGTATCTCTGTATTTTTTCAGCCCTTTTATTTTAGTTTTTACTTCGGGTTTGACTCTAAGTAGTTATAATTGTAGTTCTTAGTCTCAGCCATGATACCATTTACTCAAAGGACTTATTTAGCCTTCAAATTTCAGTTTACGACGAAAAAAACTTATTTGATATCCATACCAGGAAATCAAAATTTGACTTACATCCATTCATTTTTCTTTCAGTCTACGGTTTCGCTTTAACTGGAAACAACTATTGCTTTTTAGTCTTTTCTGCCAACGTCCAATTCGTCTGAGTTCCAGGACCATGGATTAGTTTTAAAGCTTTCATTACACCCGGGCAACGCCGGGCTATACTGCTAGTATATATATATATATATGTGTGTGTGTGTGTGTGTGTGTGTGTGTGTGTGTGTGTGTGTGTGTGCGCGCCTTGTAATTTTACGTAAATTTAAAAACAACACAATAACAAGCAATTCATAAATGAGTGACTATGTTCTCTAGTCCTTTCAAGCCAAATAGTCCAGCGGTTAGTATTTTGCCTGAAGTCTGTTTTTTTTTTATATTATTGCTTGGGTGCGGCGGGAATGCTGAGAATCAAGTTGTTGCAGTCGTCAAACGAGATTTTTTTTGTACAAATTTCTTTAATAGTTAGATTTAGTACTTTGATATATGGTTTTGGTGATTTCTCATAAATTTTCAATTGGATTCAGATCTGGGTTGTTCCCCGGTCAGTCCATTGTTGTCAAGTTGACCCTGCTTAAAAAATTCTGAACAATTTTGACCGGTGGCATAGAGAACTATCATGCATAAATACATACCTGTTATGGGGAAGCACAACTATTACTCAAATACTGATGCCACATCTGGTCGGGTGCCCCTGCTATTCACCTCGGGTTTCTTGACAAAATCCAACGCAGAATCTGCAATGTGATCGATGCCGACTTAGGAGCTCAGCTGCAATCACTCTCTCACCGGCGGGACATGGCTTCCATGTGCCTCTTCTATAAATACTTTCACGGGTTCTGCTCCGATGAACTTAGATCCCTGGTGCCCCTTAGGTATGAATTTACACGAGCTACTAGATTAGCAACTAGGTCCCATCCTTTTACAGTGAAACCGATAAAGTGTAACTGCAACTTCTTCTCTAACAGCTTCTTTTCTTGCACTTCCCACCTGTGGAATTCCTTTCCATATACTTGCTTTCCCGACAGCTACTATCTCCAGGATATTTAAATGTAAGGTCAATAGTAATCTCCTATCACACTAACTCGCATCCATTCTCACAAGCTCTTTTTCCATCTATTCAACCCACATCCTCGGTATCCTCATCCGTCTATTACTCTCCTCCAGACATTTCCTATAACTAACCCCTCTTTCTCATCACTTTCCCCTATGTAACCTCCTGCACAACAGTGGCAGTAAAACTGCCTTGCTTGTGCTCTAATGAACTTAGCTCACTAGTGGCCCCATGTATGAATTTACATGATCTACTAGAATAGCAACTAGGTCCCACCCTTTTACAGTGAAGCCGATAAAATGTAACCGCAATTTCTAATCTAACAACTTCTTTTCTCACACTTCCCACCTGTGGAATTCCTTTCCATATACTTGCTTCTCTGACAGCCACAATCTCCAGGAATTTAAATGTAAGGTCAAAAGACATTTCCTATCACACTAACTTGCATCCATTCTCTCAAGCTCTTTTTTCATCTACTCCACCCCCATCCATGGTATTCTCATCTGTCTATTACCCTCCTCCTGACATTTCCTATAACTAACCCCTCTTTCTCATCACTTTCCCCTATGTAACCCTCTAACCACTCTTTCTCATCACTTTCCCCTATGTAGCCCCCTGTGCAACAGGAGCAGCAGAATGCCTTGCTTGGGGTGAGATGATTAAAAAGAAAAGAAAATTAATGAAATACTGCTGCCACATTTGGTCGGGTGCCCCTGCTATTCATCACTGGGTTTTTGACAAAATCCAACGGAGAATCTGCAATGTGATCGATACCGACTTAGCAGCTCGGCTACAGTCGCTCTCTCACCGGCGGAACATGGCTTCCCTGTGCCTCTTCTATAAATACTTTCACGGCTTCTTCTCCGATGAACTTAGATCACTGGTGCCCCCTAGGTATAAATTTACACAAGTTACTAGACTAGCAATTAGGTCCCACCCTTTTACAGTGAAACCGATAAAATGTAACCGCAATTTCTACTCTAACAGGTTCTTTTCATGCACTTCCAACCAGTGGAACTCCCTTCCATATACTTGTTTCCTTGACAGCTACAATCTCCAGGAATGTAAATGTAGGGTCAATAGACATCTCCTATCACACTAACTCGCATCCATTCTCACAAGCACTTTTTCCATCTACTCCACCCACATCCTCGGTATCCTCATCCGTCTATTACCCTCCCCCTGACATGTCCTATAACTAACCCCCCTTTCTCATCACTTTCCCCTGTGTCACCCCCTCCACAACAGTGGCAGCAGAATGCCTTGCTTAGAGTGAGATGATTAAAAATAAAATAAAATAAAATAAAGGACTCTTCCTCCTATATTAATAAGAGTTGAGAGGAAGTTAACTCGAGAAGTTCTTGAGAAGTTCTTGGGAAGTTCATAGGAGTTCTTTAGAGTTCTATTGGAGTTCAGTAGAACTAGTAGGCAGTTCATATTAGTCGGCAGTTCAGTGGAAGATTATCAAGTTCCTAAAATTTTGGGTGCGTTGAGTCGATTAGCAACCGACATAGCACAATTATAACCTTCAGTGCGAAAGCTACTCTACAGCAATACCTTGCAGCATCCAACGTTGTTCGTAGAAGTTACTATTGCAATCCAGCTATTCAAAGTGCGTACATAGCGTCCAGATCATCTGACTTGGTGGGTGCTTCATAGTCTGAATTGTATAGTTTTCAGAAAATCCCTGAATATATTCTATTACGCAAAACAAATTGTTGCAGATTAGATTCATCAGAAAACAGAACTACTTCTGCTCAAATTCCGTGTTGCTTATCAAATGACAGATGCCTGCTTGGGTTTCATAGCTGCGGTGGCTGTGGTGGTTCACGAGCTGGTTTGAATTTTTCCACATCAAACACAAATCTCAGACGATGTGAAAATGTCACAGAACTACACGCTTGTGCAAACCAAACAAATCAAAACGAATAATGGCTTCCTCGGATCATTCACACTCTCCCTGATCACGTATACGCCGTCTCTCGATGTTGCTTTTCCTTTACGTTTTGAACTGATTGATCCAGTTTGTTTCTTCGCCTTGATGGCACATCTGACAGTTGAAAGGTTGACACCAACAATATCTGCGATCTCTTTGTAAGGCTTGCCTGTGTCTTTGTCCGGCGTTACAATTTTCTACGCTTTCTTGGAGTAACATGCATCGCAGACAATGGCCATAGGACAACTAATCGACAGTTGAGACAATAGTGTCGGGTTCTGATAAAAATCTGATCCAGTCACAGATGACGCAATATTTTTCAACGCTAAACAAATTTCATCATACACACTGAAAATTGACTAATATTACTGCACACCAGTACAAGTGACCTAATCTGAGGAAAAAATAGAAATCGGTTACACCTTGTGTCTTTAGTGGGTCTAAAACTGACCGTAATTATCTAGATTTCTGAGATGAGGCAGTATTTACAGTATTTACATTATTAGGACAATTGTCCTCATCTTGGTTGCCATTTGTACGACATTTAATAATACATCATTCTATTTGTCTATATTTCTGAGATGAGGTAGTATTTACAGTATTTAAATTATTCGGACTATTGTCCTCATCTTTGTTGCCATTTGTACGACGTTTAATAATAGACCATTCTATTTGTCTATATTTCTGAGATGAGGTAGTATTTACAGTATTTACATTATTCGGACTATTGTCCTCATCTTTGTTGCCACTTGTACGGCGTTTAATAATAGATAATCTATTTGTTTATATTTCTGAGATGTGGTAGTATTTACAGTATTTACATTATTCGGACTATTGTCCTCATCTTTGTTGCCATTTGTACGACGTTTAATAATAGACCATTCTATTTGTCTATATTTCTGAGATGAGGTAGTATTTACAGTATTTACATTATTCGGACTATTGTCCTCATCTTGGTTGCCATTTTATGACGTTTAATAATAAATAATTCTATTTGTCTATATATCTGAGACGAGGTAGTATTTACAGTATTTACATTATTCGGACTATTGTCCTCATCTTTGTTGCCATTTGTATGACGTTTAGTAATAGATCATTCTATTTGTCTATATTTCTGAGATGAGGTAATATTTACAGTATTTACATTATTCGGACTATTGTCCTCATCTTGGTTGCCATTTTATGACGTTTAATAATAAATAATTCTATTTGTCTATATATCTGAGACGAGGTAGTATTTACAGTATTAACATTATTCGGACTACTGATCTTATATTTGTTACCATTTATACTGAGTATATGAACGCGATTCCCTGCGTAGTAGTGCCTCTTCTGGTAATTATGAGTTATCTCCTTCTAATCCTTTAGGTTACTTTTTCACCACTGCTGTAGCCTGGTATTGAAGTCACAACTTTTTTTTAGAACGCATGACCTAGTGGATATAGACGTTGGTTAGTTCCTGTGACTTGACACAAAGATAAGGACAAAAGTCCGAATAATATAAATAATGTAAATACTACCTCATTTCAGAAATATAAACAAAAAAAAAAATGATCTATTATTAAACGTCGTACAAATGGCAACAAAGATGAGGACAATAGTCCGAATAATGTAAATACTGTAAATACTACCTCATCCCAGAAATATAGACAAATAGAATGATCATTTATTAAACGTCGTACAAATGGCAACAAAGATGAGGACCTTAGTCCGAATTATGTAAATACTCTAAATACTACTTTATTTCAGAAATATAGATAATTACGGTCAGTTTTAGACCCACTGAAGTCACAGAGTGTAATCGATTTCTATTTTTCTTAAATCTACCATCCGCCCGTGCATTGAATACTGTTGCCATATCTGGTCGGGTGCCCCTGCTGTTCTCCTTGGGCTTCTCGACAAGGTACAGCGGAGGGTCTGTAATGTGATACCGACTTAGCAGACCGCCTGCAGTCTCTCTCTCTCACCGGCGCGACGTGGCTTCCCTGTGTCTCTTCTATAAATACATTCACGGCTTCTGCTCCGATGAACTTAGATCACTGGTGCCCCCTAGGTTCGAATTTGCACGAGATACTAGATTAGCAACTAGATCCCACCCTTTTACAGTGAAACCGATAAAATGCAACCGCAAATTCTACTCCAATAGTTTCTTTTCTCGCACTTCCCGTTTGTTACACGTTCTTATTCTTTTTTTTTACTTTGCAACAAATATTTGAAAACTGATTTAATTTTTTTTTGCGAACAACAATACTTCCGGCGACATGCCTGATGGTGTATTGAGATTTTTTCTAGGGCACATAATGAGGACAGAAGGTTTGGAGAATCTGTGAAAGAAACAAATTCAAAATTTAAAATTCAAATCTGACTCATTGATTTTGTTAGAAAAAAATAATAAAAACGAATTTTCTGGGATATACAAACTTTACACACAAAACTCGCGAAATTTCACACCTCGATGTGAAATGTTTTTCGTGAAATAGCAAATTAGGAAATATCTAATAAAAGAAATATTCAAATAATCTTTAATTATAAAAAAAAAATTAAATTTCTTTGACGGACCCTTTACGCGAGCCGACGCGAAGTTTGTTTATCGTCAAACGGAAAGCCCATAATTATATCCGGGTTGGAATTCCCAAATGACCTGTTTGGAGCCGGAGAAAATGAAAGATGGTCTCAGTAGAGAAAATACGAGCCTAATTAACACATTCCTTGATAAACGTCAAGCGATCGTATTTCACACTCAGTAACCGCTTGTGTCATTGTGGCTTTATAAGCTTACATAGGGTGAAACGATAAAAAAAAAAATAGGAGAAATATAATATCCCTAGCTACGAAGAGAGGAACGGGGACATAATGTCCTTAGATTAAATAATGAATTCCGTCAATGTTACTCAGATCGACAGAAGAAAGCCAGTAGTCACAACAGTCGAAACGTTGGGATAACAACATAAAGTTAAAATGGAAGAAAGAACATCAACGACCATGAAAGAGGAGTGAGAAGGAAATTTGATTTGGAGAAAAATAATTGTTGAAAACATTTTTTTTTGTACTTTTTCTTTAGTGATCATCCACAGGTAAACGAATTGAAAATTTCAGTGGTAATGAAAATTGAAAATGGCGACTTCATTCTTATTTAATATATTGAACATATTCTTTAAAGTATGAAAATTTGTGAGAGTTTGAGATAAAAACGTGTTAGTTTATATTATGTTTTCCCTTACATAGATTTGTTTGTCGATAATGCGAAAGTTGACATGTGCTCGATAACAAAAAACAGTGTGGCTAAAAGTGACAATAGAACGTAAGGGATTGCAAAGAAAAGTTTTGTTTTTATTGTATATTTATCTAACACACTAGATATATATATATATATATATATATGTCATACATCATTTATTTTTAATCCTACTCTCAAAACACTGATTTAGGCCTTCATGTTCATATCAAGTGAAAATTTCAAATTTGCAATCAACAAAAGTAAGTAATTATCTTAAAGGATATTCTTTGACTTCACATTCAGCGAATCTTTTCTCTGCAAATGGTGTCAACATTCCAGCTTATATATATATATATATATTTTTTTAATCATCTCACCCCGAGCAAGGCATTCCACTGCCACTATTGCGCATGGGGCTACATAGGGGAAGGCAAAGAGAAGGAGTGGTTAGACATAGTGTAATATAACAATCTGGCCCCACCCGAGGAAGTGATGCAAGCGATGGTGTTTCCCGTCGGTGGAGGGGTCGGCGAGCGGCAGGGCGGGTGTTTGTGAAATACATCCTGTCGAGGCCGGAGCGGATGTCGTTTGACCTTATTTCCGACAGCGGCGGAAATGACTACGGAGGCAAACAGAACAGGTGTCTCTGGGAATTACGTGAGCGTTGCGTGGGCGAGGCAGGACCGGAAGGAAAGTCCCGGTTCTAGAAGACTATATAAAGACCTCGACACACGGATTCGCCAGCAGAGAACGGCCAGTGGAAGCAGAGAAACACCACAGGCAAGACTACACTCCCGTCAACCCATTCTATGTGCGCTCTCACTCTCCTGTTCTCTATTCCACACGGTTCGTCGTCATTAATAAAAATATAACCTTATATTTTTATATATGCGTGTTTGTTGTTTTGTCGTCGTACGGCGATATATAACAATAGGGAATGTCAGGAGGAAGGTGACAGATGAGTAAGGATAGCGAGGATGAGGGTTGGGCAGATGGGAAGAGTGCTTGATAGAATGGGAGCAGGTTAGTGTGTCAGGAGGTGTCTATTGACCTTACATTTAAACTCCTGGAGATTGTAGCCGTCGGGGAAGCAATCGTTTGGAAGAGAATTCCACAGTCGAGAAGTGCGAGGAAAGAAACTGTTGGAGTAGAAGTTACGGCTGCATTTTATCGGTTTCACTGTAAAAGGGTGGGATCTAGTTGCTAATCTAGTATCTCGTTCAAATTCGTATTTAGGGGGCACTAGTGATCTAAGTTTATCGGAGCAGAAGCCGTGAATGTATTTATAGAAGAGACACAGGGAAGCCACGTCGCGCCGGTGGGAGAGAAACTACAGGCGGTCTGCCAAGTCGGTATCTATCACATTACAGACCCTCCTCTGAACCTTATCGAGAAGCCCGAGGAGAACAGCAGGGGCACCTGACCAGATATGGCAGCAGTATTCAATGCACGGGCGGATGGTAGATTTATAAATATTTAAGGGGGTAGCGAGTTTTAGCATATTAGACTGATGACTTTTAACTTCCCAGCCCGCCATTCATTTCTCTAACCAGAGTTTTATATCCACAGTGCCAATGACATCGGAAGAAGGAAGAGCTCTGAATGGAACTGGATCTGACGTCATAACGACTGCCAATAACAGCTGTAACAACCTTTTCTGTGTTTCTCTTTCTTCGGCTGTTCTACCAAGCGTCTCTACATGCCAGATTCAAACTTACTTTTTTGTGCTATTCGCTGGGAAAATAGTCCATCATTGATTATGAGAGGAATTTTTGCTCTTCTTTGCGGACGTTAAATACAGAAAGAAGTGAAAAGAATAATGGATTAAAAAGATCTGAGTAAACAAGATTCCTTGGACGTTTTGTTGGTGCTTTGCCATTTCTTTTAACATTTGATCTTGAATTAGTTCAAGACTTTAGCCTTCGTTAATTAGAAGCATCACACGATATTCACTAAAGCAACGTTTTTTTTTAATGTTTTCTTCTCTTTTTCTATCCTGCGCATTCTATTTATTTACTACTGAATCTTTGTTGAATATTTCTTTCATCATTTTTTTCATTCGTTAACTCTCTTTCATTTTCTGTTTTTTTAAAAATACTTTCCTACTTTCTCTTTATTTTGGTTCTTTTATCTTTTTGGTTTGTTTTTCTTCCAGCACACAACAGTCATGTGAGTTTTTAGTTTTCTTATATTTTTTATTTTTTTCTTTGACCCACCCCCACACCTCGCTGTATCTGACTTGATTACCAAATCTTTGTTGATTCTTTAATTTCTCCTTTAATATTACGGTTATTTGCGTTTATTTTCGGCTTCAAAATTTTTTTCATCCACTTTTCTTTCTTTGTTTGTTCTTTCTTTCTTTCTTTCTTTCTTTCTTTTTTCTGTCTTTCTTTCTTTCTATCTTTCTTTCTTTCTTTTTTCTTTCTATCTTTCTTTTTTCTTTCTTTGTTTCTTTTTTATGTATTTATTTCTTTTTCTTTCTTTCTTTCTTTCTTTCTTTCTTTCTTTCTTTCTTTCTTTCTTTCTTTCTTTCTTTGTCTTTCTTTCTTTCTATCTTTCTTTCTATCTTTCTTTTTTCTTTCTTTGTTTCTTTTTTATTTATTTCTTTCTTTTTTTCTTTCTTTCTTTCTTTCTTTCTTTTTTCTGTCTTTCTTTCTTTCTATCTTTCTTTCTTTCTTTTTTCTTTCTATCTTTCTTTTTTCTTTCTTTGTTTCTTTTTTATTTATTTCTTTCTTTTTCTTTCTTTCTTTCTTTCTTTCTTTTTTCTGTCTTTCTTTCTTTCTATCTTTCTTTCTTTCTTTTTTCTTTCTATCTTTCTTTTTTCTTTCTTTGTTTCTTTTTTATTTCTTTCTTTCTTTCTTTCTTTCTTTCTTTCTTTCTTTCCGCATTTTCTCTTTACTCATTACAATTTCCACATCTTTTTTTTTGTTTTATTGTTTTCCTTTCAATCATTTCCATTCGTTTACTCTCTTACTTATTTCCTGTGTATCTTAACGATTTTGTTTGAAATGCTTTTTTAAAACTCATCTTATTTTCCGTTGTTTCTTTCAATGTTGTATTGCACTTCTAAAAACCTTGTGCGGATGGTGTAATGAATTCGCGTCTCAGAATAGGAAATCACAGAGCCGCGTTCAAATTTTAGTTAACTCCCTTATATTCACTTACGTTCTTGTGGTGTAGTGGATATCGGCTCGGAACGAGAGATCAGGATGCCGAGTTCGAATTCCAGTTGAATTCTTTACATTTACTTCCGCACAAATAGCTTTGGAAAAGGTATTAATTCGTCTCTTCCCTGGAGATATGGGTTAAATAACAGGACAGATTGGGTGCTATAGCCTTCGCTGGCAACCAGTCTATCGCAGAAAACAATGGCAACCTACTGCGGGATAATCTTCTCTCCAGTCAGTCATGATTCTTTCCAGACATGATCGCCCAAAGCATGTATCACGTATGGCACTTAACTGACTGACTGAGCATAATAGTTGGAAACAGTTAAAGCTTCTACTAGGTAAAAAGTGGGGGATCAATTTTCTATTGTTATGAAGTAATAAACTGATCCCTCACTAATTACTACTTAAAAATGTAATACATCTCGTCCCCCTCTAACTATGAATCAAATAACAGGACAGATTGGGTTTTATAGCCTTGGCTGGCAGCTAGTCTATTGCTGAAAGCAATGGCAACCTACTGCGAGATAATTTTCTGCCCAGTCAGTCATGTCTCCTTCGAGACATGATCGCCCAACCGTGTATCACGTATGGCACTTAACTGACCAACACTGGGATATGTATGAATCCATCACATCTTTCCAGCTATGGGTTAAATAGTAGGATTGTATATGAAAAATTCATTGTTCTTCTAACAAAACAATGTACAGGCAGTATTCACTGACACAAAAAAATTTAATTCTTAAAATACAAAATACATTTCGGCTTTAAATAATAGAAAGAAGGTTGATAAATCATAAAATGAATTAATCAACTGTACTTTCATTTTGCCTACATTTCTTTCAAAACCTTAACCTTCCAATGAGTGGGCCTGTGCCGTCAGAAGTTATGGCAATATATTTATATCGATATGCCATCAAGAATGACAGCAGCACATATATATATATAACTACTATTGTGTTTCTTACATTAAGACATACGAAAAAAAAACACAAATAATAATTCAAACACCTGATCGTCACAGGAGGGAAATATATATATATATATATATATATATATATATATATATATATAATTGTGTCGCCCTAAGCAAGGCATTTTACTGCCGCTGTTTTGCCGGGGATTACATAGGAGGAATGTTATGAGAAGTGAAAGTTTGCAGGGGGTGTCAAGAAGAGAGTAGGAGAAGAAAGAGAATAATGATGAGAGTTGGATGGACGAAGAAAAAAGCATGAGAAAGAGGATGTAAGTTAGTGTGACAGGAGATGACTATTGACTTTACATTTAAATTCTTGGAGATTGTAACTGTCAGGAAAGCAAGTATGCGGAAGGGAATTCCACAGGCGGGAAGTGCGAGAAAAGAAGATGTGAAGTAGAATTTTACAATTTATTGATTTCACAGTAAAAGGGTGGGACCTAGTTGCTAATCTTGTGGCTTGAGGAAATTCGTATATAGGGGGTACCAGTGAGTTAAGTTCATCGGAGCAGAAGCCGTGAAATTGTTTGTAGAAGAGACACAGGGAAGCCACACTGCGTCGGTGAGAAAACGACTGTATCCTAGCCGACAAGTCGGGATCGATCACATTACAGATTCTCCGTTGGATTTGGTCGAGGACACCTAAGTGGATAGCAGGAGCACCCGACCAGATATGGTTACAGTATTCAATGCACGGGAGGATGGCAGATTTGTATATGTTCAGGACTGTTTCAGCCGGGAAAAACTTCCTGGTCCTACACTATGGACTCTATATCGTTATTCCACTTGATGCCTGATGTGAGAGTTAATCCGAGGAGACGAAGTGTTTTAATTTCAGGGATATATATATATATATATATATATATATATATATATATATATATATATATATACATGTTACGGAAATTAACGAATTTTAACGAATCTTGGTTATAAGCAACCGACAATTTGTAATGAATTATTTTGAACATTATTTTTACCGATACTTGTATTTAAGTAGATATTCTGTTTTTTTAATTAAACAGTATTTTTATATTTATATCTACCGGCCTGATTATTTATGATAAATTTTTATCACGAAAATGTGTGCTATCCAGCATGGTCGAGTGGTCAATACGGTACCAAATCAAATGGTATGCTTCCCCTATGTAATAGGGGTCGCAGGTTCGAATCCTGCTGGATAGCACACATTTTCGTAATAAAAATTTATCGTAAATAATCAGGCCGGTAGATATAAATATAAAAATACTGTTTAATTAAAAAAACAGAATATCTACTGAAATACGAGTATCGGTAAAAATAATGTTCAAAATAATTCATTACATATATGTATATACTACCGGTCATAATTATTAGGCAGTCCCAGTATTTTTTTTAAGGAAATGATGTATTTCATATTATTTTTAGTATTTATTGCCAAGTTGATAATTTAAATGAAATTAGAATTTTTCTTTGTTCATACTGCACAATAACATGTGCATCGAATCAATTGTTCTGGTGTCTAATTTTTGCACTCTCCTTTCCATACAAATGAAAAGCAAAAACCCAGAATAGCTCAACTTTTCTAACGACAGAATCTTGTCGCTGGTAAACGGTTGATGTGACTCCGATTCCTCATCAAACTGCATTCAGTCCTGACTGTGATCCTTTTAAAGATTTATTCTGATTCCAAACCATCTATATTCAAAACAGAAAATAATTCCATACAAAGGAAAAACAAAAGCCAGAAAAATTCAAGTTTTCTCACTACAGGGTTGTCAAGCGTTTGATTCACCATCGACTTGTCCTTAATCTTATGCCTGATCGTTTTAAAGCTTTAATCCGATGTCATCCCATCTAGATTTGAAACTGAAAATCATTTCCTAGAAATGAATTGCAAAAGATTAACAAATTCCCACAAAATTCAAGTTTTCTAACTCCTGTGTCTTGTGACCACTAAAAGGTTGTCAAGCCTTTGATTCTTCATCGAACTGCATTCAATTGTTTCGCCGATGCTTTTAACGCTTTATTTCGATTCCAAACCATTTATTTTCGAAACTGAAAATCATTCCATACAAATCATTACAGAAATTATAAACAAAATCCTACTAAATTCAGATAGCCTGTCTCCGTGTTCGTGTTACCGGTAACAGTTGTCAAGATTTCTATTCCTCGTCGAAGTGCATTTAATCCTCTCTATGATTCTTCTAAAGCTTTAATCGATTCCAAGCCATTTGTCTTTGAAACTGAAAATCAGATCATGCAAATGAATTACAAATGTTAAAAAAATATCCCACAAAATTCTCCATAATCAAACATGGGCGATTTACACAGACAAGATAAACCAGAATGCTGAGATGATGGGTGGTGGTGCTGGCCTTTGGGGCAAGAATTTTAGAGCCTCATTAGAACGTTACGTAGGTTCGATCTTGGAACTTTCCTCTTCTTACATCAATTTTCTATTTTTTTATTGTTGTAATGCAAATGTAATCTTGGGGTTAAAGAAATTATCTTTAAAGCAAAAAAGTACTGAAGAAAAAAATATTTAAACCTTAAAAAATCATTTATTAAAAATTATTATTGAATATATGTATTTAACAATACAATAAATACTTTCATGGCTTCTCTATAAATACTTTCATGGCTTCTGCTCGGATGAGCTTAAGTCACTGATGCCTCCTCAACAGGTGTTTACCCGTGCAACCAGACTGGCAACTGGGCCCCACCCATTCACAGTCAGGTTAGCCAAATGCAGACGACAATTCTACTCCTGCAGCTTCCTCTCTCGCACTTCCCGCCTGTGGAACTCACTCCCGTATTCTTTCTTTCCTGACGGCTACAACTTTCAGAAATTTAAATGCAAAGTCAATACTCATCTACTAACCACTGGCCTCTAGCTCTCTTCCCTCCCCTGTATAACCTTCCCTTTCTCTCCACCTATGCATCTGTCATCGCACCTGCTTTCTCAGCTTTCTATTGTTCCTTTCTAACTAGTCAGTGGCGTTTTCGCCTTGCTCGGGGTGAAATGATTAAAAAAAAAAAATTAAAAAAATAAAACATTTAAAATTCATTTATTTATTTACGAGTATAGTATTTGTAAAACCTTTCGCCCATATACATCCAGTTTGGGTTAATTAGCAGAGTAAACTGGGCGTTGTGGTATGTACGTTGTGGTCCAGTGGATATCGGCTCGGGGAGCCGAGTTCGAATTCCAGTTGAATCCATTGTATTCACTTACGCGCAAATACCCTTGGGAAAGGTATTAATCCGTCTCTTCCTTCCAGTTATGGGTTAAATAACAGAACAGAATGGGTTCTATAGCCTTGGTCGGCAACCAGTCTACCGCAGAAAGCAATGGCAACCTACTGCAGGGGTAATCTTCTGCCCAGTCAGTCAGGTCTCTTTCGAGACATGATCGCCCAAACGTGTATCTCGTATGGCACTTGCCTCACTTAAACTGGGCGCTCTAACTATACGCGGCAACCAGTCTACAAAAAAGAAAAATTCTGAATTCAAAGTGTAGAAAAGGCAATGGAAAAAAGTGATGGCATTTCACAGTTAATAATGAAGAAGAATATGTGGAGGGCCATCATCGCCTAAGTACTGAAGAGAAATGTCATTTAAAAACGAAACATTATGCAGTTTACATCTACAGTGTATAATGCTAAGGAGGCATAATTAGTAAATTAATTTTATATTAGTTGCTGCTAAATTTGGTTTCGTGTTAATCCAACAAAGGCCCCATCGATCTTCCGGTATTAAATGTGTTGCCGGATTAACGATGTATTTGTTTAAACGAGAGGAAGTAAAGAATAATTAGACTCTGCATTTTTTTTAACACGTTAGAGAGTTTCGTAATTAGCATCGGTGATTAATATTGTGGTGCAATGGTTATCGGCTCGGAATGTCAAATCGGGTGAGCCGAGTTCGAATTCCAGTTGAATTCTTTGCATTCATCTATGTACAAATACCCTTGGGAAAGTGATTAATCCGTCTTTTTCTTCCAGTTATAGGTTAAATAATGGGACAGATTGGGTTCTATAACCTTGGCTGGCAACCAGTCTACCGCAGAAAGCAATGGCAACCTACTGCGGTATAATCATCTGCCAAGTCAGTCACGTCTCTTTCGAGACATGATCGTCTAAAGCGTGTATTACCTATGGCATTTAACTGACTGACTGAATATAATAGTTGAAAACATGATTAAGGCTTCTACTGGGCTTAAAGAGGGGGATCAGTCTTATTTTGTTTTGAAGTAATAAACTGACCCCCTACTTATTACTACTTAATAATATAACACATCTCTTTCCCTTCTATCTATGAGTCAAATAACAGGACAAATTGGGCTCTATAGCCTTGGTTGGCAACTAGTCTACCACAGAAAGTAATGGCAACTTACTTCGGGATAATCTTCTGTCCAGACATGATCGCCTAAAGCGTGTATTACCTATGGCATTTAACTGACTGACTGATTGATATATATCCGCTTCATATGTAAGCCAGAACCTCAAATACGAATCTTCAAAATACGCAATTCTTCTCTTTTTGGAAGATTCACTCAACACAGTGTATTCCACGTTGAACTTTGTGGCTTACTGTTGTGTCATGGCTCGTTCCATGCGACATCCGGTCGCCCCGGGGGTCTATAAAAGACAATGTACGCTTGGCACGAGAGAGTTGTCATTATCACGGACTACTACTGCGGGAGACTGTAAACATTGTATATACATCTTGGTTGTACCACTCTGTTAATAAAGTAGTTTATCTACATTTCTCTGTGTATCTCTTTATTCCACGATACAACACTTATAAAAACATTTGACGTAAGATATTTTGGTAGTCACATTCTAGCACTGAGAAATATTTTATACTAAAGTTCATTCAATAAAAGTCTCGAGAGCCACTCAGGGTAAAAGTTGATATAAAATAGCAACGGGAAATGGGTTTTGATAGTAATATTTTAACACTCTCTGGCCCCTTGGGTCGAATAGTGATGATTACGGCACCATATATTTAACCCTTTTCGTCCCCAGGGTGGTAATCCTAGTCACGGCACCACCTTTAACACTCTCTTGCCCCTCGAGTCAAAAACTGGTTATCGCGGCACCATATATTTAACCCTTTCCGTTCTCGGGTGGTTATCCTGGTCAGGGGACCGTATATCTAGCACTATTCCGGTCAACGGGCATCAGACCTAACTCTTCCACCATGGCTCCTCAACCTCAGGCGTCTTCCTCTTCGAGTTGAGGTGTCTATTCGGTC
The DNA here is from genome assembly GCA_037127315.1 of Ascarosepion bandense. Lineage (NCBI taxonomy): Eukaryota > Metazoa > Mollusca > Cephalopoda > Sepiida > Sepiidae > Ascarosepion > Ascarosepion bandense. The sequence goes on along the minus strand of JBBBDQ010000299.1, from coordinate 1,693,217 downwards.
TTAACCGAACACAATGGGTTGACTGTAAGTCCCTGAGCATCCGTAGGTCAATCAATCGGCTCACGTGTTTAAATCTGCTCTCTGCCCACGTTGTGATTACTAGGTCCCGAAAGCAGAAGTTTTGTTCGTTCACGGTCAACTGAAGATGTAGACACGGCTGGGGGAGCCGGTGTTAGACATTTAGAAGACAGCAAAAAGAAACAGAAAGAAAAAAAAATATCCGTAGAAAGCCGAACAAACAACTGTTCGATTGTTGCATTGTTAATGTCTTTTTATATACAAGAAAAGAATAGAAAAAGTAAAACGGTTACAGAAATAAAAGTTTTTAGCATAACAACTCACACACTGGAGGAGGACGAGGAGGAGGAGGACTGGAGGAGGACGAGGAGGAGGACGAGGAGGAGGAGGACGAGGAGGAGGACTGGAGGAGGACGAGGAGGAGGAGGGGAGAGAGAGAGAGAGAGAGAGAGAGAGAGAGAATGGTTAACTTGTTGTTAAATCGTCTCAGAAGATATATAATTCTTTTCAATAATGTTCTCCGGACTCTTTTGACGGAGACAATTCTTCTCAAATAAAACGCTGGGACCACGATGTCTTTCAAAAGTGCTGAAAAAAAATCGATGGATGATTCAGTTCTGATATTGCCGGGATGGTGACAAACATTAAGTTTCATATAATCAGCGTTTTTTTTTTTGTTTTTTTTTACTGCGGCCGTTACGACGACGACATTTCTCAAAGTTCTTAGTCTCAGCCATGATACAATTTACTCAGAGGACTTATTTAGCCTTCCAAATTCAGTTTACGACGAAAAAAACTTATTTGATATCGATACTAGGAAATCAAAATTTGACTTACATCCATTAATTTTTCTTTCAGTCTACGGTTTCGTTTTAACTGGAAACAACTATTGCTTTTTAGTCTTTCGTGCCAACGTCCAAAGAGTCTGATCTCCAGGACCATGGATTAGTTTTAAAGCTTTCATTACACCCGAGCAACGCCAGGCTATACTGCTAGTATTCCTATAAAAGTGTATTTTTATACTTTCATGGTATTTCGACCCCAGTTTGGGGGTTAAGTATTTGCCCATAGCTGGGACCCTAACATCTGCTACTACCCCAGGTCAGGGTGAACTTGGGAACAACAACAATTATCAGATGGTTCTATGCTCTTCACAACCTCTTAATCAGATGTCTTGCTGCCGGATGCAGTTTACCGTCATGACCAGGACCATTGAAGAAATTGTGCTGCACACCAAGAAGTTGTGAAAATCATTGCAAGTTATAAATTACATAAATTGTAAGTTAACTTGTTAAAGTCAATTTAATGTATTTAAAAAGTGTTTAGAAAACGCACAACAGTGATAGAGTTGGTGGTTTGGTTAATTGTTTGGGTCGTAGCTACGAACAGAGGTATTTATACAAAACGCATTCTTCTACGCTCACAATACACGCATATTGTCAATGGTGTCATTCTATTAACCGGGGCGTTCATTCATATCATGATTCATGCTTGTTTATCAATGAACGCAGTGTTAGGACGAATCTCTAAACTTTATTCTACGCCGGCGTTCAATAAAAGTGCTGTTTAACATAGTAAGAAGTCTCTTTTAACTCGGTCTTGATTTTTCTATCAAGAATTACACCGTTTTGTGTCAATTCGTCTTCCACAAACAATGGCCGGTCACAATAAAGACGCAAAAAAAATAAAATAAAATAAATAAAATAAATAAATAAATAAAAGAAAAAAAGAGAAAAGAAATCGTTTCGAACGTGATTACGAGCATTTTATGAGCATTAGTATATGTGTCTTTCCTTGTTTGACTAGGAGGTTCTGCATGGCCGAGAGGCCAACGCACGTCTGATGTAATGACGTTTTTCCCTAGGAGACGCACGTTGGAGTGGTGACCAAGGGAGCATATTTTTATAACAAGATTCAGGCCCGTAGATGTAAATAAATAAATGCACACACAAATAAATATAGTAGTAATAACAGAACATAAAAAAATAACGTTTTATCAAATAAATTAAAAATAAGTCGGATTTCCTAAAAAATACAAACATATACAGGGTGACCCCCCCCCCAAAAAAAAAACGGGGATTTTTGAAGATCACCAGACTTGTCCGTTTGTGAATTTTTCTTGTGGGGCTATCTCAAGAGTAAAGTCTACACGTCTCGACCAAGAAATCGGAAGGAGTTAAAACAGAGAATTCAGGGTGAAATTCTCAGTATCCCGGCTGAGATGTTTCAGCGGTCAATGACGAATCTCAACAGCAGATTTCAAGAGTGCATTCATACAGGAGGACGCCATCTACAGGACTTACTTTTAAAAAAAGATTCTGCCATTGTTTCTTAAATGGCATATTTTAAGGTTTCAATTACTTTGAATAAAATATTTTCCTAACATCACTCTTGGTTTTATTAGATTGTTAAAAAGTCCCAGTTTTTTGGGGTCACCCTGTATATGCGCACGCTCGTGTGTGTGTGTTTGTGTGTGCGTGCGTGTGTGTAAGTGTGTGCGTGCGTGTGTGTAAAACTCAGTAGGTACATCGAGTCCAAAACTGAATTGTGACAGTCTGTCATGGCTCGGATTGCAGCTCGACAATTCATAAATGTTATAGATCTAAACTTATTTATAAATGGAACTTTGTCTATGTGTGTGTGTGTCTGTGTGTGTGTGTCCGTTACCTATAGACTCCGAAACGGCTGAACCGATTTTCTTGAAAATTCACACAGTTGTACTATAAGTGTCTGCGAGTGTTCTGAGCTAGGTTTTGTGTCGAGGTACTGCCGATAAATATCGAAAATCAATAATCGAAAAAATTGGGTCATAGAAGGAGTGGTCCGATTTTACTCAAATTTGATACACTCATAGACAAAGACATAAGAAACGATACTCAGAAGTTTCTAGGTTGCAGGTCTTACAATAGTGCAGAAAATCGCTAATATATGGATATAAAAGGCCAGATGTTTGTGTGTGTGTCTGTTTTTCTGACTGTATATCTGTATATTTTTTAGCACTTTTATTTTAGTTTTTGCTTCGGGTTTGGCTTTAAGTAGGTATAATTGTAGTTCTTAGTCTCAGCTATGATACCATTTACTCAGAGGACTTATTTAGCCTTCCAAATTCAGTTTACGACGAAAAAAATCATTTGACATCGATACCAGAAAATCCAAATTTAACTTACATCCATTCATTTTTCTTTCAGTCTACGGTTTCGCTTTAACTGGAAACAACTATTGCTTTTTAGTTTTTCGTGCCAACGTCCAAAGAGTCTGAGCTCCAGGACCATGGATTAGTTTTAAAGCTTTCATTACACCCGAGCAACGCCGGGCTATACTGCTAGTGTATAAAAGTGCGGATATAAGGATCAACATCGAAAAGCGAAAGTCGATTTCATACTTAAACGTAATTATGTTGGTCTGAAAATCGTGTTTTAGTATGCAATAGATTGATGCCATCCACTGTTGATTAATTTGTATACACTGTGTTCATTTACATGCGTTCAGTCTGATTTTGGTGCAGTTTCTTCAATATATATATATATATCCGAGTATAATCAACTACTTAAAAAATACCCGCTCCCAAAAAATCCCAACGGTCAGAGACTTATTCCCCTATCACTTCCCCCAACCAACAGCTCAAACTAAACTAAATATAAGGAAGGAGAATTTCCATTATTTTACACACCGCCTGGCGAGACATTGAAGTTTCAATGTCGAAACGAACGTACCTTTGTATCGGATATATATAGAATGATTACGTACATGGTCTAAAATATAATTTATATATATATATATATATATATATATATATATATATATATGTGTGTGTGTGTGTGTGTGTGTGTGTGTGTGTATTCAAATGAAACTTAGGCAGGGAATTACCATTTTCAACATGTCCTTTTAAGACATGCTTTCTCAACCCCATATAAACAAAGAATGAGGAACATATTCTAAGCTCAGAGGTTTGAAGTTGGGAGATATTAGTTTTATAGGGTTAATGAGTCAGTCAGTTAAGTGCCATACGTGATACAAACTTTGGGCAATCATGTCTCGAAAGAGACATGAATGACTGGGCAGAAGATTATCTCGCACAAGGTTTTTCATTGCTTTCTGCGGTAGAGTGGTAACCAGTCAAGGCTATAAAACCCAACCTGTTCTATTATTTAGCCTATATCTGGAGGGAAGAGACGGATTAATAACGTTCCCAAGGATATTTGTGCGTAAGTGAATGCAAGGAATTCAACTGGAATTTGAACTCGGCACCTTGATCTCTTGTTTCGAGTCGATGGAATTTTAGTAGTAATTTCTTTTTTGGTAGTGGGGGGCATTTGGCTTGACCCTTGAGTTAGTAGTGGTGGGTAGTAGGGAAGTAAGTGATTCACCAAATTTAATAAAAACACTTATTGGGAGTAATTGGAAGAATAGGATACTTATTGCAATTTATACTCATTTCTGTGACGACGCATACTAATGATTGCCCCCCTTTTATTTAGGAGTATATTCTGGTATTGAAATTTAAAAATTTCAATTTTTTTCTTTTTTGGTTTTCGTAGGGTTAAACTAGCGGAATTTTAGTAGTAATTTCTTCTTTGATAGTGGAAGGTATGTGGCTTGATCCTTGAGTTAGTAGTGGTCGATAGGGAGGAATTAACTGCTCAGCCAAATTTAATTATATATATATATATATATATATAATTCTAGTGGAGATTGCTACAGTCTTACAAAGCTTCCTAAAAGTTATAAAGAGAAACTTTTTTTAATTTCTTGTCACATTCGAATTGTCAGCGACTGTCCCCAGTTAGGCATTGTTGTATTTGGCTATAAATTTTTCAATTTTTTTAAAATATTTATTTTTCATCGCTACAGATCTACCTATTCACTGGGGAAATATGGTCAATATAAAATTTATCTTGTCATTTACATTTTACATATAAAATAACAAAACAAACAAACAAAAATCACAGAGGAGCAATTGTTTCGAAAAACTATGAATGATGCCAGGATGTCTTCTTTTTCTTCTCACCAGTAAAAAAATCTTGACATTTGAAAAATCTCTGGAGTTAACGTCTTGATTCTTTCTTTCCGCACTTTTTTTTTGTTCTTAAAAAAGACAATGATTCAAAGAACACATTTTGGATATTTTACATCTTAGGTGTCATGGCGGCATCACCCGCTATGGAATGACCTCTTCCAACCATTACATATACCTCCCCTCACAAGAGGTGAGACTAGGTAGCCAGGTAGATAGCCTGGCAGTAGCCTGAGTGAGTAGCCTGTGGAGAGCGCCCTGAACATAACCGAGAGCCATCTACGAACACTGCTAATGTAACGACCATTACAAGTCCCAGTTCGAGGGTCGAATTATACTGTTACTTACTAACTCGTATTATCGTTCTACTAACAATTTCTAGATGTTGTATTTTGCCGTGTTTAATATATTAATATTTGTTATTGCCTATTTTGGTTGTTTTGTATTATTCTTGCTGGACCTTTAACCGGATCCATGACACTAGGTACGAAAATGATGCCGGAAGATATTTTTAGATGTCGACAGGACTCAATTAGATGTGAATTTCCTAAAGAGTTAATTGAGCCTTGTTCTGTCGAGATGGATTCTTAAAGTTGAATTGGTACTGGCAAATGTGGTTCTAAAGAGATTTCCCTGATGAATAAGGGGTTACAGGTTGGATTTCTGTCAAGTGGGGGGTCATTTTCTTACTTCGAACCGGTTGAAATCATTTTCACTGTTTACGAAACAGAGATGTCTATTCAAACTCTTGTATAGAATGTAAATCGCTTCATTTTTCTGGTCATTTAAAACACTTTCTTCAATTATTGATTTTTTTTTAAAATTAGATTTTGGTCTAATGACAGTTGTTGCATTAATGAAACCAAAAGAAAGCAACGAATCACTAATGTCCTATTTGTTATCTGCATTTTATCGGAGTAGTTCTGTTACTCATGACATGGGATTTGAAGATTTGGCATCGTATACAAATTAGTCAATCAGTTATTTGCCATACATGGTATACGCTTTCGACGATCATGTCTTGAAAGTGACATGACTGACTGGACAGAAGATTATCCCGCAGTAGGTTGCCATTGCTTTCTGCGGTAGACTGGTTGCCAGCGAATGTTATAGAACTCAATATCTTATTATTTGAATCATAGCTGGAGGGGGAAGAGATGTATTATATTATTAAATAGTAATTAGTGGGGAGTCAGTTTATTACTTCATAACAATATAAAACCGATCCCTCACTTTATGCCCAGTAGAAGTTTTAATTATGTTTTCAGCTATTATGTTCAGTCAGTCAGTTAAGTGCCATAAGTGATACACGCTTTGGACGATCATGTCTCGAAAGAATCATAACTAACTTGCACTAGATTGCCGTTGGTTTCTGCGGTAGACTGGTTGCTAGCCAATGCTGTAGAACCCAATATATCTTATTATTTATATATATCCAATATATCTTATTATTTGACTTATAGCTAGAGGGAGAAGAGATGTATTATATTATTAAGTAGTAATTAGTGGGGGGGGGGACAGATCCCCCACTTTATGCCCAGCAGAAGATTATCCCGCAGTAGGTTGCCATTGCTTTCTGCGGTAGACTAGTTGCCAGCCAAGGCTATAGAACCCAATCTGTCCTATTATTTGAACCATAACTGGAGAGAAGAGACGGATTAATACTTTTCCCAAGAGATATTGTGCGTAAGGGAATGCAAGGAATTCAACTGAAATTCGAACTCGGCACCCCGATTTGTCGTTCCGAGTCGATATCCACTGCACCACAACAAATTAGTAGACAAGTATAAATATAGAATAACTGGCGAAGTAAGGAAAAAACCCTTGTCGTCACAAAAGACACGGAAAGCTGTGTTACGACTACTACTACGCAAAAAGAAATGCAAAATATTGCAGAAAGAAATTCTGATCACTTTACAACGAAGCCACTCTCTTACTTAACTTTTTTATTTATAGGTGAGTTTTGTAATTTGCTTGAAGCATTGTGTATATAAGGTGTATGGGCAAGAATGTGAAGACTATCACAATACGTTTAGTAGAATAAAGGAAGGTAAAGAAAGTGTTGGGTATTACCTATTTATTATTCATTAATATTTCGAGATCCAAATCTCATCTTCAGAATGATATGAGAGCTTGATTTCACGTCTACTGGTGGACCGTGCCTTTAAAGAATGGTCCATTTTTCACTGCTACTGCTCTCGTTAATTCTAGTGAGTATGTGCATGTGTGTACTTGTAAGTGTGTTAGTGTATGCATGTGTGCGTGCGTTTGTGGTGTGTTAGTGTATGTGTGTATGTAATGACCGATAGTAGGATTTGGCTTTTTCGCATCTTTGTTAAAGTGATAGTGGGTGCCGTTTTACGATTGGATGACATATCTGTCTGCTTTAATTTATGGTTTAATATGTGCGCATTCTGAAGATGAGATTTTGATCTCGAAATATTAATGAATAATAAATAGGTAAAATCCAACACCTTCTTTACCCTTTTTTTTTATTTTACTAAACGCACTGCGATAGCCTTCAAATACCTACCCATAGAATTTGTTATTTGTATATTTTTTTGCAAAATGAATTGAATTGTAATGCATTATCTTTTTACTTGTTCTTTAGGCTGACACCCATGATGTTAATCTTGTACGGCAGTTCAACACAGCACCGTCCGCAATAGACATTAGGGTCAGCCTAAAAAACGTACGTAATCAGTCAGAAAAGTCGGAGGCGACGACAGTCACTTGGAGATACTGCTTCTATTTCGCTTTGTTTTGTCATTCCGTGCGCACCTGGTTCTGTCTTCGTAAGTTCATGCAGGACGCGGTCTTATCGCTTTGTACAGGTCGACCACTCACTGGTTCAAAGTTGTAGAACGTGACTAAATTAAAAGCGAACGACTCCAAGACCTTAGGCGACACTGGCACAATATGCTCCGCACTGTATACCCATCATTTTCCCCTCCCCTAGCTAAACCGATGACGGTCGCTGGATTCACACCTTGAATTTACCAAGGTCACTTGTCACAGAACAAATTGCTTGCGTTTTATCAGCTTTCGTTACTTGGCTCAAGTCATGTTACAACAAAGCACAATATTTTTGAAGAATTATAAAAGAAAAACAAAACGACAACTACTGTTACTACTACTGCTACTGCAACTAATAATAATAATAATAATAATAATAATAATAATAATAATAATAATAATAATAAACTCTTTTTTCACATAATGGTGATCAAGGTATGAGTTATACATTTCCTAGTAATGACAGTCTTCAGTTTGGTTTGCAACCCGAAAAATAGTCTATCTTATTTTTTGCGGTGAATGTGTATATCCAGGGCATGCGAACAATTTCTGTTTTCCTATAGTTAGAAATTTTAAGGAAAATCTTCAGTGCGTCTTTATTCTAAGCTTGTTTTATTGTGATTCGACGAAAATAAATCACATCGTATATTTACTCTATAAAAGCATTGTAAGTAAATGTGTCCTGACCAAGAGATCTGGATTCGAATTTCGACATTATCGATTTGTCAGAGAGTTGGTATTTTGATTATATTGGCCTAAAGAGACGATCCAAATATGCGTTAGAAAAGATTTGAAATCCATAAGACGTGCTAACCCGACGTTTTCAAGTGAAATTGAATGGACGTAACTGCCCAATAGTCATCAATAATTGAATGGACAATAGTGCTCAATAGTCATTAATGATTGAATTGACGCAACTGCTCAATAGTAATCAACGATTGAATTGACGCAACTGCTCAATAGTCATTAATGATTAAATGGACGTAACTGCTCAATATTATTCAATGATTGAATGGACGTAGCTACTCAATAGTCATCAATGATTAAATGAACGTAACTACTCAATAGTATCAATGATTGAATGGTTAGCTTCTCAATAGTCATCAATGATTAAATAGACGTAACTGCTCAATAGTAATCAATGATTGAATGAGACGTAGCTACTCAATAGTCATCAATTAAATGAACGTAACTAACAATAGTAATCAATGATTGAATGGACTGTGCTTCTCAATAGTCATCAATGATTAAATGAACGTAACTGCTCAATAGTAATCAATGATGAATGGACGTAGCTACTCAATAGTCATCAATGATTAAATGAACGTAACTACTCAATAGTAATCAATGATTGAATGAACATCATACTCAATAGTCGTAATGATTAAATAAAACGTAACTACTCAATAGTAATCAATGATTGAATGAACGTAGCTACTCAATAGTCATCAATGATTAAATGAACGTAACTGCTCAATAGTCATCAATGATTGAATGGACGTAGCTACTCAATAGTCATCAATGATTAAATAGACGTAACTGCTCAATAGTAATCAATGATTAAATGAACGTAGCTACTCAATAGTCATCAATGATTAAATGAACGTAACTGCTCAATAGTAATCAATGATTGAATGGACGTAGCTACTCAATAGTCATCAATGATTAAATGAACAACATTTCTCAATAGTAATCAATGATTGAATTGATAGCTACTCAATAGTCATCAATATTGATTAAATGAACGTAACTACTCAATAATAATCAGTTGAATGGACGTAGCTACTCAATAGTCATCAATGATTAAATAGACATACTCAATAGTAATCAATGATGAATGGACGCTAACTACTCAATAGTCATCAATGATTAAATGAACGTAACTTCTTCGTGGTAATCAATGATTGAATGGACATGCTTCTCAATAGTCATCAATGATTAAATGAACATATTTCTCCAATATTAATCAATGATTGAATGGACGTAGCTACTCAATAGTCATCAATGATTAAATGAACGTAACTGCTCAATAGTCATCCAATGATTGAATGGACCGTAGCTACTCAATAGTCATCAATGGTTAAATGAACGTAACTGCTCAATAGTAATCAATGATTAAATGAACGTAACTACTCAATAGTAATCAATGATTGAATAGTTTTAACTGCTCAATAGTCATTAATGATTAAATGGACGTAACTGCTCAATATTATTCAATGATTGAATGGACGTAGCTACTCAATAGTCATCAATGATTAAATGAACGTAACTTGCTCGTAACAATCAATGATTGAATGGACGTAGCTACTCAAGAATCATCAATGATTAAATGAACGCGTACCTGTAGTAGTAATCAATGATTGAATGGACAGCGCTACTCAATAGTCATCAATGATTAAATGAACGTAACTGCTCAATAGTAATCAATGATTGAATGGACGTAGCTACTCAATAGTCATCAATGATTAAATAGACATGTTGACTATCAATAGTAATCAATGATTGAATGGACGTAGCTACTCAACTGGTCATCAATGATTAAATGAACGTAACTTTGCTCAATAGTAATCAATGATTGAATGGACGTAGCTACTCAATAGTCGTATTGATTAAATGAACGTAACTGCTCAATAGTAATCAATGATTGAATGGTTGTGCTTCTCAATAGTCATCAATGATTAAATGAACGTAACTGCTCAATAGCGTCAATGATTGAATGGACATGCTTTCTCAATAGTCATCAATGATTAAATAGACGTAACTGCTCAATAGTAATCAATGATTGAATGGACGTAGCCTCCCAATAGTCATCAATGATTAAATGAACGTAACTGCTCAAAGTCATCAATGATTGAATGGACGTGGCTTCTCAATGATAATGTTGATTAAATAGACGTAACATGCTCAATAGTAATCAATGATTAAGTGAACGTAACTTCTCAATAGTAATCAATGATTGAATGGACGCAAATGCTCAATAGTCATTAATGATTAAATGGACGTAACTGCTCAATATTATTCAATGATTGAATGGACGTAGCTACTCAATAGTCATCAATGATTAAATGAACGTAACTACTCAATAGTAATCAATGATTGAATGGACGCAACTGCTCAATAGTCATTAATGATTAAATGGACGTAACTGCTCAATATTATTCAATGATTGAATGGACGTAGCTACTCAATAGTCATCAATGATTAAATGAACGTAACTACTCAATAGTAATCAATGATTGAATGGACGTAGCTACTCAATAGTCATCAATGATTAAATGAACGTAACTGCTCAATAGTAATCAATGATTGAATGGACGTAGCTACTCAATAGTCATCAATGATTAAATGAACGTAACTACTCAATAGTCATCAATAATTGAATGGACGCAACTGCTCAATAGTCATTAATGATTAAATGGACGTAACTGCTCAATATTATTCAATGATTGAATGGACGTAGCTACTCAATAGTCATCAATGATTAAATGAACGTAACTGCTCAATAGTAATCAATGATTGAATGGACGTAGCTACTCAATAGTCATCAATGATTAAATGAACGTAACTGCTCAATAGTAATCAATGATTGAATGGACGTAGCTACTCAATAGTCATCAATGATTAAATGAACGTAACTACTCAATAGTCATCAATGATTGAATGGACGCAACTGCTCAATAGTAATTAATGATTAAATGGACGTAACTGCTCAATATTATTCAATGATTGAATGGACGTAGCTACTCAATAGTCATCAATGATTAAATGAACGTAACTACTCAATAGTAATCAATGATTGAATGGACGCAACTGCTCAATAGTCATTAATGATTAAATGGACGTAACTGCTCAATATTATTCAATGATTGAATGGACGTAGCTACTCAATAGTCATCAATGATTAAATGAACGTAACTACTCAATAGTAATCAATGATTGAATGGACGTAGCTACTCAATAGTCATCAATGATTAAATGAACGTAACTGCTCAATAGTAATCAAAGATTGAATGGACGTAGCTACCTAATAGTCATCAATGATTAAATGAACGTAACTGCTCAATAGTAATCAATGATTGAATGGACGTAGCTACTCAATAGTCATCAATGATTAAATGAACGTAACTACTCAATAGTAATCAATGATTGAATGGACGCAACTGCTCAATAGTCATTAATGATTAAATGGACGTAACTGCTCAATAGTATTCAATGATTGAATGGACGTAGCTACTCAATAGTCATCAATGATTAAATGAACGTACCTGCTCAATAGTAATCAATGATTGAATGGACGTAGCTACTCAATAGTCATCAATGATTAAATGAACGTAACTACTCAATAGTCATCAATGATTAAATGAACGTAACTGCTCAATAGTAATCAATGATTGAATGGACGCAACTGCTCAATAGTGATCAATGATTAAATGAACGTAACTACTCAATAGTAATCAATGATTAAATGAACGTAACTGCTCAATAGTCATTAATGATTAAATGAACGTAACTGCTCAATAGTAATCAATGATTGAATGGACGCAACTGCTCAATAGTCATCAATGATTGAATGGGCGCAACTGCTCAATATTCATTAATGATTAAATGGACGTAACTGCTCAATAGTAATCAATGATTGAATGGACGCAACTGCTCAATAGTCATCAATGATTAAATGGACGCAACTGCTCAATAGTCATCAATGACTGAATGGACGTAACTACTCAATAGTAATCAATGATTGCATGGACGTAACTACTCAATAGTAATCAACGATTGAATGGACGCAACTGCTCAATAGTCATTAATGATTAAATGAACGTAACTGCTCAATAGTAATCAATGATTGAATGGACGCAACTGCTCAATAGTCATCAATGATTAAATGAACGTAACTACTCAGTAGTCATCAATGATTGAATGGACGCAACTTTCCAATAGTCGTCAATCATTGTAGAAGCGCGAAGTCACAAATAATCGTGCATGAGTGGTTGAAGCATTTTTGCAAACAGTTGACCAAACCTGATTATACGTTTTCTTCCAGAAACTGTAACTAAGGTATGCTCAGCATAGTTGCGCTATAAACCACAGCCCTGTTGGTGTAGAAGAAACATCAGAGACATGTCTGACGGACATGTACTAAGATAGCCACAATAGCAGTAAAACATACCAGAATACAAACGGCCAGCCATACTAACATTTGATCTATTTTGAATATTTATTTTTTAATTAAAAAAAAATATTTAAAAAAGTAAAAAAAAAATAAGTCCATGAAGAAAAAAAAACAGCCAGGAAAGAAATATTTCTCAATGTAAACTGTGTTATTGGTTGCATTTTAAGGTGAATTGAATTATTTATTCATTTAATCTAAACTTATTTATAAATAGAATTTGTGTGTGTGTGTGTGTGTGTGTGTGTGTGTGTGTGTGTGTGTGTGTGTGTGTGTGTGTGTCCGTTACCTATAGACTCCGAAACGGCTGAACCGATTTTTATGAAAATTTACACAGTTGTACTATAAGCGTCTGCGGGTGTTCTTCGCTAGGTTTTGTATCGAGGTACCCCCGATAAATATCGATAATCGAAAAAATCAGGTATAGAAGGAGTGGTTCAATTTTAATCAAATTTGATACACTCATAGACAAAGACATAAGAAACGATACTCAGAAGTTTCTAGGTTGCAGGTCTTACAATAGTGCAGAAAATCGATCATATATGGATATAAAAGGCAAGATGTTTGTGTGTGTGTCTGTTTATCTGCCTGTATGCCTGTATTTTTTTAGCATTTTTATTTTAGTTTTTACTGCGGGTTGGGCTCTACGTATGTATAATTGTAGTTCTTAGTCTCAGCGATGATACCATTTACTCAAAGGACTTATTTAGCTATCAAAATTCAGTTTACGACGAAAAAAACTTATTTGATATCGATACTAGGAAATCAAAATTTGACTTCAATCCATTCATTATTCTTTCAGTCTACGGTTTCGCTTTAACTGGAAACAACTATTACTTTTTAGTGTTTCGTGCCAGCGTCCAAAGAGTCTGAGCTCCAGGACCATGGATTAGTTTTAAAGCTTTCATTACACCGGGCTATAAATTAATAAATCAGTGTACAAAACTAAAATAAATCGTTATTTGTTGTATCTTAAAAAGGCTGAGGAATTCGCAAAACCTCTGCGACCATTCACAGATATGCCTTTCAATGGCACATTAACATTGAGTTTTGGATCCTTAACTCTATGCCATCTTAATCACCTCGTGTTGACAGATACCACTACTAACAACATGCAGCAGTCGAGTCATCCTTACAATGGACTGACGGAAAATTTAAAATATATTTTAAAAAGAATGAAGATCATCCCTTGTTCCCTGTTTAGGATGTGGTTTCCGGCTTTCTCTTTTCCAATCTTTTCACTCTCACGTACCCCCTTGCGCATCAGTGGCGTTACCGCCTTGCTCGGGGTGATATGATTAAAAAAGAATATCGGAAAACTGTTACTTACTTAGTAAAATGAAACTTTTTTTTCCACTATATTCGGTCTGCTATCAAGTGACATTTCCTCTTGTTCATGGAACTGCTCAGTTATTGCTCGCCCCTTAATACAAAGAGTCCATGTAAACACTGTCCAACCTAAAGGTTGGTCTCACAACCACTTAATTAACCACCAACGTTTTAATCCACTAGGCCATTCTCTCAGGACAAAATTGGCGAATAATAATTGAGCAGCTGATAAATAAGCATTAGAACGAGAACGATCTACTCCCGTGGATTAAATACAGGGTTCAGTCGAGAATTCACTGTGGGGTGAGAATTTACTGTATATACACCTGAGGATGGCCGGAGAGCACCAACGACCGAAACAATCAGATAACAACAAAAATGATGAAGACAATAGTCCGAATATCCACAGTATAAATAATAACTCCCCAACCTCAAACAAATTCAGATAAAGTAAAGTAATCGATTGAGGAATTGGAGATTCAAGTTCGAGATCCAGTCGAGTTATATTCGCTTACGTACTAATAACCTTGGGAAAAGTAAAAATCCAACTATTTTTTCTTATTATGGTATTAGGATGTACGGTCGAATAATGACTGGAGCACTGAATGAGGAATTGGAGAGCCTAGTTCAAATTTAGTATGGTCAGGCCTTGCGGAACGGAATGAGAAATCGTATAGCAGGTTTCGAATTTCAGTCTAGTTCATTACGTCCAATTACGTCCTAATATCTTTGGTGTTGTGGGGTCTCCCCTTTTTCCAGGATAATAGACTCATATGCTCCTGCATAGAAGCAAGACGACAGACATCGAGAAACATCGTGAAATAATGTCAGATCCGAGCAATACCGAATGATACCGACAGATACCGAGGTTTCACGGATAATACAGCGTCAGTAGTTCATAGTAGCTCTGAGCTCCACTCAGCCAGAATATTGTTACACAGCACCCGTCAGCTTCCGATGTGGACATACTAATTCTACTACGGCTTCACTTCGGAGACATTGTATATATCCGTCTTACTAACTGTATTCCTGGATTATTAACCAGGGTTCAAGTTTGTATCATTACGTTTAATATATTTATTTTTCTATCTCAAATTCTATTTGTTGTTCATCTATTTTGTACGGTTTCCATTCCCGGGATCCCCAACACTTAGAAAAAGTAGGAATCCATCTTTTCTCGCATAGAACAAACTGGGTTTTATAGTCTTGGTCAGCATCCGTCTTAGAGAAGGAAAAACTTTGAATTCAGAACCACTCTGGAGGGGTTGTATGTATGCCGCATTCACCCTAGTCGGGTTGAGCCGGCTTCCTCCCTGACGGAGCAAGTCTCATTGGGATTTGTTTAAGGGCAGGGTCCCAAGTCCTACCCTGTTATTTAACCCATAACTGGAGGGGAAGGACGGATTAATACCTTTCCCAAGTGTACCAGCGCGCAAGTGACTGCAGGGCATTCAACTGGAATTCGAACTCGGCTCACCGATTTCTCTTTCCGAGCCGATATCCACTGCACCACAACGCACATCCGTCACTATACGCTTACAGCAACTGGTATTCCCAAGCGGTCACCCATCTAAGTACTGACCAGGCTCAACGTTGCTTAACTTCGGTGATCGAGCGAGAACCGGTGTATTCAATGTAATATGGCCGTAAGGGGTTAGGCTCCGTCAGGCTATCTTACCCAACATATACCCCTTCTATTAATACTGTGATGTCCCTACAAGTCTTCAGGGGTCATAGGACTTGTAGCCTGGATTGTTTTCACAGTCTCGTCATTTTCTCTTTCACATACGCATATATTCACAACCTCTTTCTCTCGCAAACATTTACACTCCCTCTCTCACACCTCCTCTCTCTCTTTCAAACACACGTGCATGCTCACTCTCACTCGCACAAACATTCACGCTCTCTCTTTCTTATACACACTCTCACACTAACCCTCAAACCTGTTTTCTCACATATTCACACCTACTCTCTCTCACACTTACCTTCTCTCTTTCATTCCCATCTCTCTCTCTCTCTCTTATTCTCTCTCTCTCTCTCTCTCTCTATATATATATATATATATATATATTTACACTGCCGGCCATAATTATTAGGCCACCCAGTTTTTTAAACGAAATGATGTATTTCATACTATTTTGAGTATTTATTGCCAAGTGGATAATTCTAAATAAAAATAGAATGGGTCTTTTGATATTATTACTTTGCAAAATTTTACAAGGCAAATAGCGACAATTTACCTATCACCCTGTAGATTGGCTATATATATATATATATATATACGCTACCGGACATAATTATTAGGCCACCCGAGTTTTTTTTAAAGAAATGATGTATTTCATACTATTTTTTTAGTATTTATTACCAAATGAAAAATTCTAAATGAAAATATAATGGTTCTTTTATTATTATTACTTTGCAAAATTTTACAAGGGAAGGAAGCAAAGATGAACTCGTACGAATCACCCTAAATTTTCTTCATTCTTTCATTGATGAAACTGCAATATAGGTAAATATTAAATATTTATAAATTCATTTGATGCACATGTTATTGTGCAGTATTAACAAAAGAACTATTCTATTTTTCACTTACAATTATTCACTTGACAATAAATACTAAAAAATAGTATGAAATATATCACTGGGGTGGCCTAATAATTATGGCCGCTAGTGTGTGTGTGTGTGTGTGTGTGTATATATATATATATATATATATATATATATATTAAACAGAGATCAATGCTTCATTGTGAATCTCAGATTCACGCGTTACGCAATCATCAGATTAAACAAAATTGATTTCTAAGTTTAAACGCTTTATCCGATATTACGCAATCGTTCCTCTTATATACGAAAAATTTCAAAACCAACGCACACACACACATACATTGACACACACGAGCAGGCGCGGGTACACACACACACACACACACACACACACACACACACACATACACACACAGAGGGTTTGATTAGTAAATTTTCAACATGGTGGCCTACATTATGTGCCTCTGAGAAGTTAGTACTACCCAGAGACAAGAGGGTGGCTGCTGGAAGACCCTATGCCTGGCGTCGGGACTCTACCCTATGCTACACAAGCAGGTGAACCAAGTCATGGCTGTTATACAATTTCTTCAACCACATCACCGCCTTACATCTGGCCACCTAACTCCCCAGACGGCAACTCCTTTGATTATTATGTGTGGGTGGCAGTTGATCGAGAGACCAACAATACTCCTTGTAACACAATACTCCTTGTAACACAATACTCCTTGTAACACAATACTCCTTGTAACACAATACTCCTTGTAACACAATACTCCTTGTAACACAATACTCCTTGTAACACAATACTCCTTGTAACACAATACTCCTTGTAACACAATACTCCTTGTAACACAATACTCCTTGTAACACAATACTCCTTGTAACACAATACTCCTTGTAACACAATTACTCCTTGTAATTACAACATTGATTTTTACATAATTTTTAATAATCCAATCTTAGCTTTCGGCTTACATAAGCCATTTTCACCCTCATTTTGTAACGTCATGAGCAGTAATGTGACATTTGCTTCCATCGTCTTAAATGCACGAGTTTGTTGTTGCTTGGAAATCTTCCATGTAAACAAAAACAGTTTGTCATTATCGTTTGTCTTTGTTTATAATATATAATGTAATTGACATCGTTGAAAATGGCTTATGTAAGCCGAAAGCTCAGATTGGATTATTAAAAATTATATATCAATATTGTAATTTCCTTTCTTCACTTAATGATAATGCTATTAAGCTTATCAGAGAATATGAAAAAAAATTACATAAAATAAATAGACTGTATTATTTAATGAAACATGCGTTAATATATATATATATATCCGCGCCAACCACTACCGGCTCTTCTAAGAAAACCATAAGGATATAGTCTAGTCACTAGATAATAAAAACTTACAACTGTCTAGAAATCAAAGAATCTCATTAATCAACCACTTAAAAACACCCTCTCCAAAAACTCCAACGGTCAGTGACTTATTCCCCTATCACTAACTCCCACCAACACCTCTAACAAAATTAAACAAATATAAGGAAAGAGGATTTTCATTACTTTACACACCGCCTGATGAGACATTGAAGTTTCAATGTTGAAACAATCGTACCTTTGTAGCGGATATATATAGAATGATGTACATGTTGTAAAATATAATATAATATAATATATATATATATATATATATATATATATATATATATATATATCTGAAAGATATATATATATATATATATATATATCTGAAAGATATTTGTCACAGTAGATTCTTTTAAATTTATTTCCAGATCGACTATGGTCATTCCTTAACATTCTTTGGCTAAGATCCGACTCCTGTAATATCACGTTGATAAAAAGAGGGTGAATCTGATGCTATTTAAATATCTTTGCATGTAACGATAAAAATCTGTCTTTTCCGGTTGTTATTTCTCTCATGTCTTTCCTTCTGTCTTCGAGATTATTCATTCCTTTCTTTTTCTTTTGCCCTCGATTCGTTGTATTCTTTCTTCATTTTCTTATTCTTTCATTTTTTCATTTTTCTTTATATTTCCATCAAGTAGTCCTTTGTTTGCTTCTTTCTTTCTTTCTTTCTTTCTTTCTTTCTTTCTTTCTTTCTTTCTTTCTGCATTCTCTCTTTACTCCCAATTACGCTTTCTTCTTGTCATTTCGTTTCATTCTTCCCCTAGTCTTATTTTCTGCGGCTTTACCCTTCACCTCCGTCCTTTTGCTTGTCACCTTTCTTTTCCTGCCCCTTCTTCACCCCTCTGTCCTCATACGCTCTGCTACTCTCTTATCTTTTACCTTCCCTGTGATATCATCTCGCCCACCCACGACTACCTATCAATTTATTTACCTGTGCATCTGAGACAGGCTCTCGCACAGGATTAACATACATGTTCCTGCCACTAAGTCCCCGAGCCACGCGCGAACAAGCACCACACGTGGAGAGATGACCGCGATGGCGATGATGACCACTGCTAAGATGGCCGTGGCGCTGGAAACGAAAACGCTGATCTTCAGAGAAGGCGCGGTCGGTCTGTCCGTGGCAGTTCAGATTAGCGCTGCATTTGATGGCGAAATAAGGAAGATGAGGTCGGTTGCAGCGATGGCTTAATGTATTTATAGTTATAAAGGAGAAAAGCATGTGGAAGAGAGAAATGGTTAGAAGGAAAGAAAGAAGAGTAAAAGAGGAAAAAGGAGAGAAAGAAAGAGAAAGATAGAAAAAAATAATAAAAGAAAAAAATAATGAAAGACTAAGAAATATGTGAAAAGAACTCGGTGAAATAAAATTGAATGAGAAAAATGGCGTAAAATGAGGATGGTCGAAAACGGTGAGGACAAAGAAAAGACCAAATGAAAGAAAGGTAGAAGAGAAGGAGAAAAGAATTATAAGAAGGAAATAGAAGAGAATGAAAAATTAAGAAGGACTGGGAGAGATATTGAAGGATCTTAAAATGAAAAGAAAAGAGAAAGAAAAGAAAGGCAGGAAAATAAAGAATGAAATAGAGAGTAAAGATAAATGTAAAACGAAGTGGAGAGTAAGAGGAAAAAACAAGCGAAGAGGAAAATTAAGTGGAGAGTAAAGATAGAACAGTAGAAAATAATATGGAGAGTAAGGAAAAAAAGGAAATAAAATAAAGAAAAGATGGAGAGTAAGGATAAATGTAAAACGAAGTGGAGAGTAAGATGAATAATTAAACGAAGAGGAAAATGAAGTGGAGAGTAAGGATATAATAGTAAGAAATAATATGGAGAGTAAGGACAGAAAAAATAAAAATAAAGAATAAAATGGAGAGTAAGGATAGTTGTAAAACGAAGTGGACAGTAAGAGCAAAAAATTAAGCAAAGAGTAAATATAGAAAAGAGGAAAATGAAGTGGAGAGTAAGGATAAAACAGTAGAAACTATTATGGAGAGTAAGAAAATGAAAATAAAGAATAAAATGGAGAATAAGGGTAGATGTAAAATAAAATGGAGTGTAAGAGGAAAAATTAATCGAAGAGGAAAATGAAGTGGAGAGTAAGGATAGAAAAGTAAAAATATGAAGAGTAAGGACAGAAAAAAGAAAAATAAAGAATAAAATGGAGAGTAAGGATAGATGTAAAACGAAGTGGAGAGTAAGAGCAAAAAATTTAACGAAGAGGAAAATCAAGTGGAGCGTAAAGATAGGACAGTAGAAAATAATATGGAGAGTAAGGACAAAAAAGGAAATAAAATAAAGAATAAAATGGAGAGTAAGAATAGATGTAAAATGAAGTGGAGAGTAAGAGCAAAAAATTAAGCAAAGAGTAAATATAGGAAAGAGGAAAATGAAGTGGAGAGTAAGGATAGAACGGTAGAAAAATATGTGGAGAGTAACGACAAAAAAATGGAAATTGAAGATAACAGGAAAAAAGTAACGAATATAGTCAAATGAAATGTTTCGCACATAATATTAGCAGCAGCAACTCCAAATTAGCGGAGGCACATATTTCAGCTGATAGAAAAGGAAAAAAAAATGATATATTCAAGAAAAAAAGGTTATAAAGAAAAAGAGAAAAAAGATGGAAAGAAAGTAAAAGAAACAATATAAAAAAGATTGTGAAGAAAAAGAAAAAAAGAGAGAAAGAAAGTAAAAGAAACAATATAAAAAAGATTGTGAAGAAAAAGAAAAAAGAGAGAAAGAAAGTAAAAGAAACAATATAAAAAAGATTGTGAAGAAAAAGAGAAAAAAGACAGAAAAAGTAAAAGAAACAATATAAAAACGATTGTGAAGAAAGTGAGAAAAAAGAGAGAAAAAGTAAAAGAAACAATATAAAAAAGATTGTGAAGAAAAAAGAAAAAAAGATAAAAAGAAAGTAAAAGAAACAATATAAAAAAAGATTGTGAAGAAAAAGAAAAAAAGAGAGAAAGAAAGTAAAAGAAACAATATAAAAAAAGATTGTGAAGAAAAAAGAAAAAAAGAGAGAAAGAAAGTAAAAGAAACAATATAAAAAAGATAGTTAAGAAAAAGAGAAAAAAGAGAGACAGAATGTATAGGAAACAATATAAAAAATTGTG
This sequence comes from Ascarosepion bandense, assembly GCA_037127315.1. Lineage (NCBI taxonomy): Eukaryota > Metazoa > Mollusca > Cephalopoda > Sepiida > Sepiidae > Ascarosepion > Ascarosepion bandense. Next base: position 1,671,805 of record JBBBDQ010000299.1, on the reverse strand, counting down.
AAGAAAAAGATAAAAAAAAGAAAGTAAAAGAAACAATATAAAAAAATGATTGTGAAGAGAAAGAGAAAAAGATAAAAAGAAAGTAAAAGAAGCAATATAAAAAAGATTGTGAAGAAAAAAGAGAAAAAAAGAGAGAAAAAGTAAAAGAAACAATATGAAAAAAGATTGTGAAGAAAAAGAGAAAAAGAGAAAAAGAAAGTAAAAGAAACAATATAAAAAAGATTGTGAATAAAAAGGAAAAAAAGAGAGAAAGAAAGTAATAAAACAATATAAAAAACATTGTGAAGAAAAAGAGAAAAAAAGAGAGAAAAAGTAAAAGAAACAATATAGAAAAGATTGTGAAGAAAAAGAGAAAAAAGAGAGAAAAAGTAAAAGAAACTATATAAAAAAAGATTGTGAAGAGAAAGAGAAAAAGATAAAAAGAAAGTAAAAGAAGCAATATAAAAAAGATTGTGAAGAAAAAGAGAGTAAAAGTAAAAGAAACAATATTAAAAAGATTGTGATGAAAAAGAAAAAAGAGAGTAAGAAAGTAAAAGAAACAATATAAAAAAAGATTGTGAAGAAAAAGAGAAACAGATAAAAAGAATGTAAAAGAAACAATATAAAAAAGATAGTGAAGAAAAATAAAAATGAGAGAATGAAAGTAAAAGAAACAATATAAAAAACATTGTGAAGAAAAAGAAAAAAGAGAGAAAGAAAGTAAAAGAAACAATAAAAAAGATTGTGAAGAAAAAGAAAAAAAGAGAGAAAGAAAGTAAAAGAAACAATATAAAAAAGATTGTGAAGAAAAAGAAAGTAAAAGAAACAATATAAAATAGATTGTGAAGAAAAAGAGAAAAAAAGAGACAATGTAAAAGAAACAATAAAAAAGATTATGAAGAAAAAGAGAACAAAAAAGAGAAAGAAAGTAAAAGAAACAATATAAAAAACAAAATATATAAGATTGTAAAGAAAAACTGAATACAGAGAATGAAACCCAGATATTAAAGAAGAAAATAAATGACCGAAGCAAGAAAAAAGATATCAGCAAGAATAGAGGAAGTAACGCCAGAGAAATGAATGACGTGCAGGAAAAGTTTGGAATAGGATAAAGGTTTAATAAGTTCGGTTTCCGGTTTGAGGTGTTTGGGAAACTCGAAGAAATATTGCCAATTCAAAACGCAATAGAAGAAAGAATGAATGTAGATAAGAAAAAAAAAGAACGAAAAAGAAAATGAAGAAGAGTGAAGGCAAAGAAAAAACAAAAACAAAAAACAAGATGCAATCAAAAGGTAAGACAAGAAGAATACACTAAGGGAAAAAGAGAGAAAGAAAGACTGGGTAAAATAAGTGAGACGAAGCGATATATTTATTTTAAATTTTCACATTACGCAAAAGTCGATGTAAATCAGTTTTGGATGGGAACATCCAAGAATGTCTAAGATATCCGAACAATGATAGCAAACAACACGAAATACATATTCAGGATTCGTGGAGGATAGATCCCCAGTGCCAAATGAAAGCTCTAATTTTTTTTTTTAATCATATCACCCCGAGCAAGGCGGTAACGCCACTGATGTGCAGGGGGCTACGTAATAGTGAAAAGATTAGAAAAGAGAAAGCTGAAAAACCACATCCTAAACAGGGAACAAGGGATGAGCCTCTTAACCTGTTCAATAGACGTGGGTGGAGTGTCGACCGGGCGATAGTTTAGTCTATCTACTCCAATTGAAAAAAAAAAACAAAAAAAAAAAAAACAAAGTGAGAAGATTGGAAAAGAGAAAGCCGGAAACCACATCCTAAACAGGGAACAAGGGATGAGCCTCTTAACTTGTTCAATAGACGTGGGTGGAGTGTGAACCGGGCGATAGATAGATCTCTCTACTCCAATTGAAAAAAAAAAACGAAGTGAGAAGACTGGAAAAGAGAAGGCCGGAAACCACATCCGAAACAGGGAACAAGGGATGAGCCTCTTAACCTGTTCAATAGGCGTAATGGAAGTATAAAGAGTAAAGCTTTGAAAGAAACAAATTTGAAAATCAAAAAAAGAAAGAAAGAATAGAGAAAGAAATATAATTCAAAAAAGTTAAACGGAAAATACGAAAATTGGAAAAATAAATTTTCTCACAAGTTTATGAAACTTAACAAACGTAATATTTCCGTCACAGATCAATCAAGAAAAATGAAGCCAAAAAATGTTTCAAATTCTGACGTGACAAATTTAAATTTTAAATTAAGCTCAACTGACAAGAAAAAGGCTTTCAATTCTTGACCATAAGTTTTATTCCCTAAATTTCCTTGGCATAAACTCTAAAACGCATAATAACGAAATCCCATATTGAATTATTCTTCACACAAAACTTAGAACGCAAATTATTAAAATCAAGAATAAAAATATCCTGCTTAAATCTGTTCCAGTAAATTAAATTCTGTAGACAAAACAGGTTCCCAAAGTAGTGTGTTTTAGAAAAGAAAGGCATCTGAATAACAACACTTTGCTGAAAGGACGTTAAAGCATGACAATCATCTATGGCTTCTTAGATGGAGTTGTGTGATATTATGGCTCATGGTGGCAAGACGTAAAAAGAGTCTTTGCCATCTACGTAATTCGAACTTCTGGTTGGATTTTTTATTAATGTAAAGTTTAGAGCTCATACCTTTATTAAGATCAATTGCTTAACATGGCAACATTAAAAAGAAATCCTTCGTTTATTAAAATGATGATAGTAATAATAGCCTTATTCTGATAATTTGCGTCTTAGTGGGTTTATTTCCTTACATGGTATGAAATGAATAATAAAAAAAAAGAAAATATTCGACATTCAATGACCGACGTTTTTGATTGAAGAAGAAGAAGAAGAAGAAGAAGAAGAAGAAGAAGAAGAAAGTGAATTAACTGAGAAAAGAAAAGTAAAAAACGATAATGAATGAATAAGAAAAAGAGAAGATAAAAATAGAAGATAGAGAAAAGACAAAATATTTAACAAGGCAAGAAGAAAGAGTTAGATAGATAGATAGATAGATAGATAGATAGATAGATAGATAGATGAATAGAATGTGATAGATAGATAGATAGATAGATAGGAACACACTTGATAGATTGATGGCTAATGATCAGAATGAGATAGATAGATAGATAGATAGATAGATAGATAGATAGATAGATAGATAGATGAACAGAATGTGATAGATAGATAGATAGATAGATAGGAACACACTTGATAGATTGATGGCTAATGATCAGAATGAGATAGATAGATAGATAGATAGATAGATAGATAGATAGATAGATAGATATGAACAGGCTGAAATAGATAGATAGATAGATAGATAGATAGATAGATAGATAGATAGATATGCACAGACTGAGATAGATAGATAGATAGATAGATAGATAGATAGATATTGAACAGACTGATAGATAGATAGATAGATAGATAGATAGATAGATAGATAGATAGATAGATAGATAGATAGATAGATAGGAACACACTTGATAGATTGATGGCTAATGATCAGAATGAGATAGATAGATAGATAGATAGATAGATAGATAGATAGATAGATAGATAGATAGATATGAACAGAAGCTAGATAGATAGATAGATAGATAGATAGATAGATAGATAGATAGATAGATAGATAGATATGCACAGACTGAGATAGATAGATAGATAGATAGATAGATAGATAGATAGATAGATAGATAGATATGAACAGACTGTGATAGATAGATAGATAGATAGATAGATAGATAGATAGATAGATAGATAGGAACAGAGAGACCAGCAAATAAGAAAGAAATAGAAAAAGTATGTGTGAAAGAAAGAGAAAAAAGGGAACTAAAAAAGGAAAAGAAAAATAGAAATTAAAAGCGAGTGAGAAAGGTAAGAGAAAAAAAAGGTATAAAGGTCAAAGTAAATTATCATTAAAAAAAAGCAAAAGAGAGAGAGAGAGAGAAAGAGAGACAGACACAGAGAAAGAGGGAGAAAGAGAGAGAGAGAGAGAGAAGAAACAGAAAAAAGGAGAAAATGGAATTGACGAAAGTGGAGAGAATATAAATCGTTACCTTTCTTGAGTAGCTGTATAAATAGGCAGTGGAGTTTTATAGGGTGGTAGCAAATAATGAAGTTATGGCGTGATGAGCTTCGAGACAGACTAGCACGCTGGAGGGTGGGTGAAAAGGTGAAGTGAATTGAAGTGAGTGGGTGGAAGAAGTGCTAGCCTGTAGCTGTTGGGGTGGGTCAAAGGATAGTAGTAATTGAGGGTCATGGCTACAAAGATAGAATCGCCATTTGGGAGGCTTTACTTAAGTCGCAATAATCCAAGAGCACATCTATCTATCTATCTATCTATCTATCTATCTATCTCTGACTTTTCATATCTATCTATCTATCTATCTATCTATCTATCTATCTATCTATCTATCTATCTATCTATCTCTGACTTTCTATCTATCTATCTATCTATCTATCTATCTATCTATCTATCTATCTATCTATCTATCTACCTATCTATCTATCTATCTATCTATCTATCTATCTCTGACTTTTCACTTATCTATCTATCTATCTATCTATCTACTTTTCATATCTATCTATCTATCTATCTATCTATCTATCTATCTCTCTGACTTTTCTATCTATCTATCTATCTATCTATCTGTCTGTCTGTCTGTCTGTCTGTCTGTCTCTGACCATATCTATCTATCTATCTATCTATCTATCTATCTATCTATCTATCTATCACTGACATATCTATCTATCTATCTATCTATCTATCTATCTATCTATCTATCTATCTCTGACTTTTCTATCTATCTATCTATCTATCTATCTATCTCTGACACCATATCTATCTATCTATCTATCTATCTATCTATCTATCTATCTATCTATCTGTTTTCTATCTATCTATCTATCTATCTATCTATCTATCTCTGACTTTTCATATCTATCTATCTATCTATCTATCTATCTATCTATCTATCTATCACTGACTTTTCTATCTATCTATCTATCTATCTATCTATCTATCTATCACTGACTTTTCCCTTATCTATCTATCTATCTATCTATCTATCTATCTATCTATCTATCTATCTCTGACTTTTCTATCTATCTATCTATCTATCTATCTCTGACTTTTCCCTTATCTATCTATCTATCTATCTATCTATCTATCTATCTATCTATCTATCTCTGACTTTTCATATCTATCTATCTATCTATCTATCTATCTATCTATCTATCTATCTATCTCTGACTTTTCACTTATCTATCTGTCTATCTCTGACTTTTCATATCTATCTATCTATCTATCTATCTATCTATCTATCTATCTATCTATCTTGATGTGCTTTGTGGTGCAGTGGATATCTACTCGAATCGAGAGATCGCAGTGCCGAGTTCGAATTCCAGTTAAATTCTTCGCATTCACTTACGCACAAATACCCTTGGGAAAGGTATTAATCCGTCTCTTCCCTCCAGTTATGGATTAAATAGTAGGACAAATTGGGTTATATAACCTTCGCTGGCAATCAGTCAACCGCAGAATGCAATGGCAACCTACTGCGGGATAATCTTCTGCCCAGTCAGTCATGTCTCTTTCGAGACATCATCGCCCAAAGCGTGTATCACTTATGGAACTTAACTGATCTATCTATCTATCTATCTATTTAACTTTACGTTTCATTTGATATCCATCTATCTATTTACAGGGTGTCCCACGAAAAACAAAAAAAATATCTGGTAATTTTAGATTTACTTTATGATGAAAAAAGAAATTAACTATCATATAAAAAAAAATTAACTTTGTTTATTTTGAACACAAGACCTAACATTTCTTTTTGCTTTTTTTATTTAAGCTACTAAACGTCTACCCTTTGATTTTGTTTCAATTAATTGTCAAAAATATTCCAACAATCAAACTGTGATAATAATTCATACCTATGGTATGAATGATTATCTATTTCATTCAATTCCAATGCTATCTCTCTAAAGTTTCTCTAAGTATAAGAAACAGGACAATTTCACTGGGAACAAAGAAAAGAGTACTGGATTGTTATGTGATGTCGGTTCTTCAATATGGCAGTGAATGTTGGACAATATCTTCGAAGATGAAAGAAAAACTTGTAGCAGCTAAAATGTGGTTCTACAGAAGGATTCTGCGGATATCGTGGACCGAGCATGTGGGCCATGATGAGGTTTTGGAAAGGATGGAAACGAAAAAGAAATCAGGAAGAGACAACTAAAGTTCCTGGGGCATGCAGTGAGAAAGGAGGGCTTAGAGAACCTGATACTAACAGACCAGATAGTGGGAAAAAGAGACAGGGTAAAGCAGGGAATAACATATTTGAAGGACCTGATCCGGTGGATGTCGAAACGAGGGTTGCATGGTGCAACAGGAGAAAGCGTGCTGAGAGCCACCAGAGATAGGGAGATATGGAAAGCCATGATCGCCTACGTCCTGAAAGGACATGACACATAAAAGAAGAATCAAATAAGAGATTGCTTCCGGCAGATATATTTTCGAATCGTGCAAAGGGCAATACAGAAAGAATATTTTCTCTGTGAAGGTATATATATATATATATATATATATATATATATATATATAAAGTACGTATATTTTGGCAGCATCTTTTCTTTTAAACAAGTTGTGTTAAACGATAGAGACAACATAGTCTTATATATATTCTTTTGAATATTTTCATATTTTCTGATAAGACTTTATTTTCGAATTATATTTGTATAAAAATTGTCCAAAAGTTGTCCTAGTACTTACGAATGTCATTGTTCATCATCAGGGAATATATTATTGAAACTGTAATATAGTCCCTGATGATGAACGATAACATTCGTAAGTACTAGGACAACTTTTGGACAATTCTTATACAAATATAATTCGGAAATAAAAAGTTTAATCAGAAAATATGAAAAATTCAGAAGAAAATATATAAGACTATGTTGTATCTATCGTTTAACACTATTTGTTTAGAATATATATATATATACAACCCTTGACAGTTTTAATCGTTTCGGAGTGGGAAGATACTTTAAATCATCTTCCACATGATCCTTTCATTTGACTTAAGCGATGGCCATTTCCTCTTCTAGCCGTTGATCGACAGTCGAAGACCACAGAATAGGGTGTAGGTCACCACTGGCCTTCAGGGTTTTTTCCGAATTGTCCTTCTCCTACACCCAAAACTCCAGAAGCAAGTCTGCTCAAAGAAGACATGGATTCATACATTTCGTAAGGATTGTAAATATAAGTAACTCAACTGTGATTCAGAACTCTGTTCTCCGATGCCTCAATCAAAGCTGTTATTCGTCCCTCCACCGTGCCTTAGATATATATTGCCTGTATGCGAAAGCCAGTTACGAGATAATAACTTTCACTCTCTCACCGCCGTGACGTGGCTTCACTGTGCCTCTTCTAAAAATACTTTCACGGCTTCTGCTCCGATGGACTTAGATCACTGGTGCCCCCTAGGTACGAATTTGCAAGAGATACTAGATTAACAACTAGGTCCCACTCTTTTACAGTGAAACCGATAAAATGTAACAGCAATTTCTACTTTAACAGCTTCTTTTCTCGCACTTCCCGACCGTGGAATTCCTTTCTACATGACTGCTTCCCCGACAGCTACAATCTCCAGGAGTTTAAATGTAAGGTCAATAGCCACCTCCTAACACACTTACTCGCACCCATTCTCTCAAACACTCTTCCTATGTACCTCCTTACTCGTCTATCACCCTACTTCTGACTTTTCTTATATCTAATCGCTCGCTCAGCACCTTCCCTATAGTGGTAGTGGAATGCCTTGCTTGGGGTGAAATGATTAAAAAAAATGTTCCTTGACTATTTGACCTTCCTCACGTCAGGGCAGTAAAATTTTGACAATAAAAATGTTAGTTTTTGCTGTTTATGGCACAGCACTTCCGTAACGTTGGGGTGTAGTGTATATCGACTCAGAACGACAAATCGGGGAGCTGAGTTCGAATTCCAGTTGAACTTCTTGCATTCACTTACGCAAAAATACCCTTGGGAAAGGTATTAATCCGTCACTTCCCTCCACTTATGGGTTAAATAATAGAACCGATTGGGTTTTATAGCCTTAGCCGGCAACCAGTCTACCGCAGAAAGCAATGGTAACCTACTGCAGGATAATCTTCTGCACAGTCAGTCATGTCTCTTACGAGACATGATCGCCCAAAGCGTGTATCACGTATGGTACTTAACTGACTGACTGAATATAATCGCTAGAAACATGATTAAGGCTTCTACTGGGCATAAAGTGGGGGATCGATTTCCTATTGTGTTGAAGTAATAAACTGATCCCCCATAAATTACTGCATAATAATATAGTACATCACTTCGCCCATCTAGTTATGAGTCAAATAATAGGACAGATTATGTTCTATAGCCTTAGTCGTCAACCAGTCTACCGCAGAAAGCAATGGTAACCTACTGCGGGATAATCTTCTGCACAGTCAGTCATGTCTCTTACGAGACATGATCGCCCAAAGCGTGTATCACGTATGGCACTTAACTGACTGACTGACTTCCGTAACTCCAAATTTGTTTTTCGACAGTTTGTTTTATCGAAGAGAACTCACATTTCATCACTGTTGTGGAATCTCCCACTTTTTTTTACATGAGAATGGCCTTGACTGAGTGTGCGTATACTCTTGCCATAGAGAGAGTTGCAGTTTGCAGTGGAGAATAATCGTAAAGATATCGTTACAGTTATCGAAGAGCTCCGGCAGATACCGAAGTTACCCCGAGACCAGAGTAACTCTGAGCTCCACTCAGCTAGAATAATATACCCTGATATACTATTTCTAACGACTTCACTTCAAGACTTGTATATATTTATTTTCTTACTAATAGTATTCATGGATTTACTAACCTGCGTTCAAGTTTGTATATTACGTTCAATATAACCTATTTTTCTATCTCCACATCTGTTTTTGTTGTTCATTATTTTGTGCGGTTCCTCACTCGGAATCCACAACATTTCATTAAACCATATATGTCAAAAAAATCTTTTCATTTGTTCTGACAAATAAAAAGTTGTTTTCGAATGTAACTTTAAAATTTACTTAAATTGAATTGTGTTTTCTGTTAAATCCTTTAATTGTCATCGTAAAATCCAGTAATAATTATTCCATGTTTTTTTTTCTATAAATATTATCATGGTGATTGTTGTGATGAACTTTCCACTCTGGAAAATATTTATGTCAGATATTTATGTCAGATATTTATGTCAGGAAGGACGTCAGATATATATATTTGCAATACACGGATATACTATTTCCAACTACTTCACTTCAAGACCTGTATATATTTATTTCTTACTAATAGTATTCATGAATTTACTCACCTGCGTTCAAGTTTGCATATTTCGTTCAATATAACCTAATTTTCTATCTCAATATCTTTTTATTTTTCATTATTTTGTGCGGTTCCTTTTCCGGAATACACAAGAATCAACACAAAAATATTTTTCAAGTCTAGTAAAAAAAAAAAAAATGAATGTATAGTGGGTTTCTTATGTATTCCTTTTCTAGTTGTAGTGGGAGTCCGTTCTAGTGAAGGGTAATTGTATACTGTTGCAGGTTAACGGAATTTGGCCAATGATTATAAAATCAAGAAAAGCAATTTGAGTTGGAATTAACATTTATATATATATATACATATCAATTAATGTTTTTACAATTAAAGTAAAACTTGAATATAGGTCCAACGGAGGTTAAAATGTTCATGGCAAATAATAAGCTGAAAGAGATTTATGGCTTAGGAATGTGGGGAGCGTGTAAGTGAGGAATGTCTTTGATGTAGTCGCTCCTTAGGTCAGTAAGTAGTTTTGAGACAGGGGAGAAAGAAAGAAGCAAACGTAGTAGCCACTTGACTTAGATCAAGGGGATATTGATTACATTCTTCTCCTCAAGGTCTGCTTGCTGGGGTCTGTCTGTATCCACTTTTTATATCTTCTTTTTGGATACAGCAGCTCGTTTGGGATTTCACACTTGTATTTGGTTCTGGGCTTCCCATTGGCTGATAAATAAAATTCGCGTAGGCTCGCGAAATGGAAATTTAATATTTGAATAATTTTATTTTTCAACCGGAACATCTGCGCGAACGACTTTTGGTCATTTTCCTTTTTGTCGTGAGATAGCAAACATCCGGTCCATCGCTTTTGCTCGGTCGGTATCACCAGAAACGTTATCTTCCCAAAAAGCTTGAAAATCATCACTTTCAAATTTCCGTGGTCTATCACGACGTGGTTTGACAACTTCGCAAATCATTAACACTGATTCATTCTAATTCCAAATGATTCATCTCAATAAGGGTCTGAAATCTTTGTCGGTGTCATCTTAACCAAACATGCAAACTCGAACAGCCCGTAGCATCACCCGTGTGAATGTCTTGCCCAATATTATATCTTGAAAAACTTGAAGCAACTGAAATGTGGTTCTAGAGAAGCATAGTGGATATAAAGTAAAGGATCAGTTTCTTATTACAATCACTATATAAACTGATCCCTCACTTTGTGGTCACAGCAGATTTTATACATTTATATTCCTGAGATCCAAAAGCACAAGGATGCATTCCAGGAGCTGAGTAGAATATTAAGTAACAGGAAATTTCAGTAGAAACAAAGAAGAGAGTACTGAATTGCTATATGATGTCGGTTCTTCATTATGGCACTGAATGTTGGACAATATCTTCGAAGATGAAGGAAAAACTTGAACAACTTCGTCTTTCAATCTAGATATGTGTAATGAACTGGTCAGTAGCACATTAGCTCTATGACACCTACACCCACACACCAAAAATCTGGTCAACGAACTCATTTGATGACAACTATGATATGTTATCCAGTTTCTTTTTTATACGTGAATTAATTAATTTTTTTTTTTTTGTATAATTTTAAAGAAAAATATTTACTTTAACTCTTGAAAATATAATCAAATATGAAGGGAAAATTTGAAGCAGCTGAAATGTGGTTCTACAGAAGGATGCTGCGGATATCATAGACCAAGCATGTAAGCAATTGCAAGGTTTTGGTTAGAAGTAAAATGAAATAGAAACCAATACTTAACATCAAAAAGACATAGATGTAGTTTTGGGGACGTGTCCCGTTCCAAAATCTGAGTAAATTATTAAGAGACGGGAAATTTTCATGAGAAACAAAGAAGAGAGAACTGGATTGCTATGCAATGTCAGTTTTTCAATATGGCAGTGAATGTTGGACAATATCATCAAAGATGAAGGAAAAACTTGAAGCAACTGAAATGTGGTTCTACAGAAGGATGCTGTGAATATTATGGACCGGGCATGTGAGCAATAATGAGGTGTTAGAAAGAATGGAAACGAAAAGGAAATTAATACTGAGCATCAGGAAGAGACAGGTGAAGTTTCTGGGACATGCATTGAGGAAAGAGGGCTTGGAGAACCTGATACTAACAGGCCAGATAGAGGGAAAAAGAGACAGGGTAAAGCACGGGATGACATATTTGAAGGACCTGATCAGATGGATGACGGAATGAGTTTGCATAGTGCAACAGGAGAAAGCGCGCTAAAAGCCACCCGGGATAGAGAGATGTGAAAAGCCATGATCACCTACGACCTGAAAGGACAGGGCACATAAAAGAAGAAGAAGAAGAAGAAGAAGAAGAAGAAGAAGAAGAAGAAAAAGAAGAAATATAGATACGCTTAATTGTCACATGATGTCTGGGCTTAACAAAAAGGAAGAAGTGAGAAAATGCATGGAGGGATGAAAGCGTGGGCGGAATGACAGTAGAAAACGTACAAGAAATAGACATGTCAAACAAATGGCCGGAGGTGGGTTGCAGATAGATACATTGGTTGCTACATAGTATAAAACTGAAACCTTTGACATTTGTTTTATAAAAAATGATGAAATTACATACACAAACATATGTTTTGTTTTCCCATCTTTTCTATCCTCTTTACCTCGTAAAGAAATTCCAAAAATAAAGGGGAAGTGAGATTTTTAACTTTCTTTTTCAAAAATAGCGTTTAGTACCATCATTATTAACTACCTCATAAGACTGTTTTTTCGATTTCGAAACAAAATGTACCCTTTTGTTGTAAATTATAATTTGTACATGTTCTAAAAGATAACTTATAATATATATATATATATATATATATATATATATTTCCATTTTTAAACGAGTTATGCCGCTACCCATGTTTCTACCATGAGTGGTGTCTACAGGCGATTTTTAATAACTGATTTTACCGTTTATCGTTTTTCTTTTTAAAAACACTCTTGTAACGCTGTTTTATTTAAACGTTCACATGCCAGGTAATTTTTAAACGCGCAATTTTTAAATTAAAACGGATTATGGAGTTTTCATCCATGGTTGTATTAACCTAAGCGGTATTTCTTAGTGTGGATGCATTTAGTCATAATTTCCGTTCTTTTATTTAACATTTCGTTTTTATTTGGGAATATCATAATTTCTAATTTTTCTTCTTGGCACAGGCTACATATTTTTCCACCGTTGTAAGGCTTACAATGCTCCACGTTATGACTGGATCTTTTTCATATTTTGATTTTAATTTTGTATTGTTTTTTAATTTTTTTTATTTTAAATGTAGACCTCTGATTAAACCACCTGGTCTTAAAGGTGTTTTTGGTTGAGGCCAAGTATATTTGATTTTGACCATTTGGGTCATGTACCTTTCCTTTGTAAATTATTTCTTTTGTGTTGCAGAGACCTTGAAGTGGACATTTATTTTTGTCCCTGGAGTTGCATTATTTGTTTGTGGTTTGTTTTGTACGATACTATTTATGTTTCTGGAGTTTTGCTTTTTTATGAAACTATCTAAATTACTAGTGCAATTATAGCTTAGTTTGATTGTGTTTCTGTTGAAAATTTTGCTTAGCTCCGATTCTTTTGAAAAGTGTCTATCTATTAGTTTAAAATATATTTGTCCTATTTTGGTCTTTACTCCTAAATTAAATGGTGGGTTGAACCAGATAATGTTTCCTTTTCAATTGTTGTTTTTGATTTGTCTGTTTGGTTGAGAATTATATTGTAAAATGTTTTTATGGCCAGAATTTCTTAGTGCATCCTCATAGATATTTCTCTTTTCATTTATATATTTTTCTTTTCATATATATATAAATATATATATATATATATGAAGGCGAGACTGAAGAACTAAGAATCAGCACTACTTGTTGACTGTCAATTTCACGCCTCTTTCTATCTGCATACCAGATTGCACTGAAACAGCAAGTCATCAAACAGTGTTGATTCCTATGTCCACAGTGAATACTGTATCTCCGTTATTGAGCAACCTACCCTATTAATCTGAAAAAACAATATATAAGTAATTATTAATATATATATATATATATATATATATATATATATATATATATATGTGTGTGTGTGTGTGTGTGTGTGTGTGTGTGTGTGTGTAGTCATTGGATGTGATCATTATCCATGTATCTTGCGAGCGAGCTATGTGTTTCTAATTCTGTTCATATATATCTATTTCACTTGTGAAGAAATGAGTAGTTTCTATTAGCATATACATTTATATAGATGGATATGTATTTCAGTTAACTTCGAGGACTTTATATATATATATATATATATATATATGTATATATATATGTGTGTGTGTGTGTGTGTGTGTGTGTGTGTGTGTGTGTATAACCTGAGAGAAAAGCTGTCCATAGCTGATGAAAATGTCATTCTGCTTGGGGAGGTTCTTGAATGTCGCTGGAACGAGCACCGTCCATTATCGCTTGCTTTTACTCAGGAGCCCCGGGCTGATGTGTCAGGAACGACCACAGCACGATGGAAACTGTCTTGGCGAGGCCGTCAGGGTTAGGTTCGAGCTATGTCAGTGGTAGGACGGGATATGGAGAAGGCGAAAATATGCAGAAGGAAAGATATGCTGCTAACTGGCTAGATGGGATTAGGTCTGCAGGAAAAGAACACAGAGGCTTCTGGAATGTTGAGGTGAGTCAAGGAAGAAAATATGTGGGTGAGGTAGGAAATATCTTAAATGGGGGTTAGAATTATACAGCTAGACCAAAGTTAGACATTTTGGAAAGCGCTAATCAAAACAGCGATAAGCAAAGTCTCTAGGAGATATGTAAATAGTAAATGAAAATAATGGCGAATATATTTAAGAAATGCAAAAGAAACATTTGAAACTGAGATGAACGAAATAACTGTTGACGAAAATTAATTGACGAGTCTTCATTTCAGAAATTAAATAACAACATTAACAGCAACAACAACGGTAATAATAATAATAATAATAATAATAATAATAATAATAATAATAATAATAATGATGAACATCACCCAGTACCGGTTACAGAACTAGAAGATGTCACCATTTTATGGGATTACACCATCTACACGGACAAAAAAATTGAAGCAAACAAACATTATTGTTAAAAACCAGAATGAAAAAACTTGTCTATTGTAACATAGCAACCAAAGAATTCGAAAAACTGTCAAAATATAAAGACCTGGAAATTGAAATAGAAAAAATGTGGAAATTGCAAACAAGAATCGTGCCAGTGAGAGTAGGTGCGCCTGGAATGATAAAAAATGTAACTAAAAACACATTGAAAGAATCCCTGGAAACTCCAGCTTATAAGATATACAAAAAATTGTCTTGTTAAGTACAGGCCACACACTAAGGAGAACTTTGTCTATGTAACGCTAGGGATGATAGGAAAGATAGAAAAAAAACCTGAAATGGAGCCATAACAACACGCCACACCCTGCCTTAGGTCTTTCCGCAGACTTGGTAGGTTGTGCGACCATAGCAGAAATCGAAATATGATGAAAAATGGCATAACAATAATTCTTTACTGACTTAGCTTTTCCTGTTGATTAAAATGAAAGCAAATTGGTCCGTTCAAGAAATATAATAAGGTCCAGATGGGAATTTCCAGAATGCTGGATTCCAGTTCACCATTGCTCTAATAATCACCGAAGCGTTGGTGTCATTACGAACGTAATTAAAAAATCTTACAATAAGACAACCGGAATAAAGCCTAGTATTCCATTGATTCAGAATTCTACCGTACTGTGGCACTTCACAAGTTATACGAAAAGTGCTCTTTGTCTGGGCTTGTATGATTTTATTGAGTACACCCATAACACAAAATCCCAGGTTGAAAACAAAATCAGCGCGAAATAATAATAATAATATTAATAATAATAATAATAATAATAATAATAATTAATTATAATTAATAATAATTAATAATAATAATTTCGGTGCACTTGGAATGATAAAAAATGGAACAAAACAACACATTGAAAGAATCCCTGGAAACCCCAGCTTAAGTGATATACAAAAAATTGTCTTATTAAGTACAGCCCACACACCAAGGAAAACTTTATCTATGTAATGCTAGGGATGATAGGGAAGATAGAAAAACATGAAATGGAGCCATAACAACACGCCACGACCTGCCTTAGGTCTTCCCGCAGACTTAGTTGGTAGTGCGACCATAGCAGAAATCGAAATATGATGAAAAATGACATAATAATAATACTATCCATTATGTGCTAATTAATCCAATGTTGACAAAGTTAATACTCATCGATGGTTACGTGCATCAGCATTAAAGTCTGAGACTGAAGGCTTTATTCTTGCAGCGCAAGGCCAAAATCTTTTCACTAGGAACTTTCAGGCAAATATTATACATAATTATGTGGATTCAAAATACAGGTTCTGCGGAAAATACCAAAAAACAATAACCCCACTAATATCAGGATGTTCAATACTTGCTCCAAATTAATATAAAAATCGTCACGATAGAGTGGGGCAATATTTACACTGGACAATGTGCAAACACTATAGAAAATATGCAAACAAACACTGGTATGAACATCACCCAGCATTGGTTACAGAAGTAGAAAATGTCACTATTTTATGGGATTACACCATCTACACAGACAAAAAAATTGAAACAAATATGCCGGACATTATTGTTAAAAACCAAAATGAAAAAACTTGCCTATTAATTGATATGGCTTGTCCAGCGGGTTGTAACATAGCAACCAAGGAATTCGAAAAACTGTCAAAATATAAAACCTGGAAATTGAAATAGAAAAAAAAATATGGAAATAGAAAACAAGAATCGTGCCAGTGATAGTAGGTGCAGTTGGAATGATAAAAAATGGAACAAAACAACACATTGAAAGAATCTCTGGAAACCCCAGTTGAAGAGATATACAAAAATTGTCTTGTTAAGTACAGTCCACACACTAAGGAGAACTTTGTCTATGTAATTCTAGGGATGTTAGGGGAGATTTAAAAAAAACGTGAAATGGAGCCATAACAACACACAACGACCTGCCTTAGGTCTTCCTGCAGACTTGGTAGGTAGTGCGACCAAAGCAGAAATCGAATTATGATAAAAATTAACATAACAAATAATAATACTTAAAAGCTAACCCCGTAGATATCGTGTTCAAATGACACAATAATATAATGTGCTTTCTTATTAACATGGCAGTCCCAGCAGTTTTTAATGAATCTTTGAAGATCTTCAAAAACTATCAAAAGACAAGGATTTTGAAGTGGAAATCTAAAAAAATGTGATACACAAGGACATCAATAATTCCAATTGTAGCTTGAGCCCTCGAATTAATCTGAAAAAAATGTTCCGATAGACACATTGAAGGGATTCCCGTAACCATGCCTGAAAGAAATGTAATTCTACTCACAAGTACTCACAAGTAGAGATAAACCTATAGAAAATGTGTGATCGCTTTTTTTATATAAAAAAATGGAAGGAAATGAGTATATAACAGAAATCAAAGGGAATAAAACAATTCAATAATAATAAAGAATTTTTCAAATGATCTGGGTTCGAACGGTATTAGCATAAAGCAGAGAATACATAAAAAATAAAAAATGTGACACGTGAGGACATGAGTAATTCCATTTGTAGTTGGAGCCCTCGAATTGGTTGGAAAAATGTTCTGATAGACACATTGAAGGGATTCCCGTAACCATGCCTGAAAGAAATGTAATTCTACTCACAAGTACTCACAAGTAGAGATAAACCTATAGAAAATGTGTGATCGCTTTTTTATATAAAAAATGGAAGGAAATGAGTATATAACAGAAATCAAAGGGAATAAAACAATTCAATAATAATAAAGAATTTTTCAAATGATCTGTGTTCGAACGGTATTAGCATAAAGCAGAGAATACATAAAAAATAAAAAATGTGACACGTGAGGACATGAGTAATTCCATTTGTAGTTGGAGCCCTCGAATTGGTTGGAAAAATGTTCTGATAGACACATTGAAGGGGTTCCCGTAAAGAAATGTAAGTCTACTCACAAGTATAACTCACACAGTATGAAAAGTTGAACCTATAGAAAATGTGTGATCGCTTTTTTATATAAAAATGTTCAGTGGTAAATGTGATGATCCCATTTCTGACATTTCCAAATCTGACCTTCGGTCGCTGGTTGGGACCCTGAAGGAAATGCGTATACAATAGAAATCAAAGGAAATTAGATAATTAAAATAATAAAGAATTTTTCAAATGATCTGTGTTCGAACGGTATTAGCATAAAGCGGAGAATACATAAAAAAATAAAAAATGTGGTATATGAGGACAACAATAATTGAAGTTGTAGTTCAATCCCCTGATTTCATTGGAAAACTTCCGATAGATTGATTGGAATGTATCTTTAAAGATTTTCAAAAATCTATCAAAATATAAGGATCTTGAAGTGGAAACCTCAAAATGTGTATTATGAGGACATCCGTAATTCATGTTGTCGTTGGAGCCCTCTAATTCATTGGAAAAATGTTCCGATAGACACATTGAAGGGATTACCCTAACCATAACCCACCAAAAGTGCAATTCTACTCACAAGTACATCTCATACATTAAGAGGAGGTGAAACTATAGAAAATGTGCGATCGTTTTTTTATATAAAAATGTTCAATGGAAAATGTGATGATCCCATTTCTGATCTTTCCAAATCTGACCTTCGGTCGCAGGTTGGGACCCTGAAGGAAATGCGTATACAACAGAAATCAAAGGAAATTAAATAATTAAAATAATAAAGAATTTTGCAAATGATCTGTGTTCGAACGGTATTAGCATAAAGCGGAGAATACATAAAAAATAAAAAAATGTGGTATATGAGGACAACAATAATTGAATTTGTAGTTCGATCCCCTGAGTTCATTGGAAAACTTCCGATAGACTGTTTGGAATGTATCTTTAAAGATTTTCAAAAATCTATCAAAATATAAGGTTCTTGAAGTGGAAATCTCAAAATGTGGAATATGAGGACATCAGTACTTCCAGTTGTAGTTTAACCCCTCGGATAAATTGAAAAAAGGTTCCGATAGACTCACTCAAGGGATTCCTGGTAGCCTATACTTTAAAGAAATACGCCAAAAATTGTACTCACAAGTACAGCTCACACATTAAAAATAACTTTATCTCTGTAAAGTATGTGTGATCTTTGTTTTTTTGTTTTTTAATATAAAAAAGATCAGTGGAAAATATCATGAAGCCATTTCTGGCATTAGGTATTTAGTTGGGACCCAGAAAAAATGTATGAAACAGAAATTTAAGGACATAATAAAAATGATATAGGTAAAAATTATGGCGATGTATTAGGTAATCAGGGAAAATATAGTGTAGATATATAATCAGATTTATATGACTGAAACTTAAATATATCTGACTTTATAGTTCAGGACACTATCACATTAAGAGAAATTTCTCGAAGGAAAAAGATTCGAATTCGAATCTCAGTGCAGGTATAGTCTTTGTTTCGAATCTCTGTTAGTTGCTGACAATCGTAAAGTGTCAATTTCTGAGATTTGATAAAAACAACTAAAATTAGGAGAAAAATATTAATGGAAAAATTGATATTTCTGAAATATCAATTTTTCCATTAATAAGATTCATAATCAACCTCCAGAAATTTAAATGCAAAGTCAATACTCATCTACTAACCACTGGACTCTATCTCTCTCCCCACCCCCGTATAACCTTCCCTTTCTCTCCACCTATGTATCTGTCATCGCACCTGCTTTCTATTGTTCCTTTCTAACTAGTTTGTACTCCTCACTCTTTTCTAATTAATCTTTTTACATTTATGTAACCCCCTGCACATCAGTGGCGTTTCCGCCTTGCTCAGGGTGAAATGATTAAAAAAAATAGAGATAATTAATTAGAAAGGACGATTCATTACTGAATAATCTTTCTAAAATGTTCAAATAAATACGCGGGTCGGCAGTGAAAACCGCAAAATTTCGACTGAAATGATTGTTGGTTGGTTGTTTGTATTTACGGCATATCAACCTCGGCGGGTTATTTATTGCCAACTAAATTTTTGTCTATTTATTGCTGGTAATAATTTTTTTCTTTCAACAATTCATTGTTGTTTTTTATATAAGTTTTGTGTCTAGTAATACTTTTTTTCTTTTCGAGTATCAAGATTCATTGGGATTTGTTTTTTAAGTCAAGAGTCTCCAAGTCCTACCCTGTTATTTAACCCATAACTGGAGGGAAGGGACGGATTAATACCTTTCCCAAGGGTACAAGTGCTTAAGTGAATGCAGGGTATTCAACTTGAATTCGAACTCGGCTCACCGATTTCTCTTATCCGAGACGATATCCACTGCACCACAACGCACATCCGTTACTATACGCTTACAGCACCTGGTATTCCCAAGCTCTCACCCATCTAAGTACTGACCAGGCTTAACTTCGGTGATCGAGCGAAAACCGGTGTATTCAACTTGATATGGCCGTAAGCCTGACTGAAATGAGAAAATGACTTTAGTCAAATGAGATGTGATTTTACCAATGAATGTTGAGTAGACGACGTGCAGAGCTTGGGACGAATAAAGTTCTAAGAAAAATGCACGACAGGAAAGAAATGACAATAATCAGGAAGAGTTTTTTTTTTTGTAGACAATGTGAAAAGAATGTCTGTTGAAAGTAAAACTCACCTGATCGATCAAAACCAAGAAAAGCAGAGGAAAGCAGCGAACCTCGTATTCGACAATTTCCAGCAAATTGACGAGGAAACAAATAAGAGTCATTGAAAGGTGGCCCAAGAAAGGGACAAATATTGCTGAGGAAGCAGTTGAGAAGAATCATGATTGTTCATGTCTTAAAAGAACAAGAAACACAAAATTTGGGTGTGAACTCTCCACCATTTATTGAGTAGAAATAGTGATACTAACAACGATTTTTTAAAGCAAATACTAAAACGTCCCCCCTCTCTCTCTCTCTCTCGCGTTTTCTCTTTTCGCTCTTTATTGCCTTCCTTTCTCTCTCTCTCTCTCTCTCTCTCTCTCTCTCTCTCGCTCTCTCTCTCTCTCTCTCACACACACACACACACACATACGCTGGGTGAATTGTCGCCATTTTATTTTTTAATGTCACGCATGCGCGTTGTTTGTTTCTATAATACTGTGTAGTCGACACTATTAGAAACAAACAACGCGCATTTGGAATTGTTCTAATCGTATATTTAGAAGTTTTACTTTCAGCCATTCTCGTATTTTGTATTTCTGAAGTCTTCAATAAAAAACTGAAAATCATTCGTCTATTGAACAGGTGAAGAGGCTCATCCCTTGTTCCCTGTTTAGGATGTGGTTTTCCGGTTTTCTCTCTTCCAATCTTCTCACTCTTTTTTTTTCTTTTATTCAAATGGAGTAGATAGACTAAACTATCGCCCGGTTCACCTCCACCCTCGTCTATTGAGCAGGTGAAGAGGCTCATCCCTTGTTCCCTGTTTAGGATCTGGTTTTCCGGTTTTCTCTTTTCCAATCATCTCACTCATTTTTTTCTTTTTTTTTTCAATTGGAGTAGATAGACTAAATTATCGCCCGGTTCACACTCCACCCTCGTCTATTGAACAGGTGAAGAGGCTCATCTCTTGTTCCCTGTTTAGGATGTGGTTTCCGGTTTTCTCTCTTCCAATCTTCTCACTCTTTTTTTCTTTTATTCAATTGGAGTAGATAGACTAAACTATCGCCCGGTTCACACTCCACCCTCGTCTATTGAACAGGTTGTTCCCTGTTTAGGATGCTGTTTCCGGTTTTCTCTTTTCCAGTCTCTTCACTCCTATGTAGCCCCCTGCACATCAGTGGCGTTACCGCCTTGCTCGGAGTGATATGATTAAAAAAAAAATTGTACAAGACCATAATCCAAAATATTTATAACATATTTTATAGGGATATTGTAACTAAACAACTCTAGTAATTAGAGTTAACATCTTTTTTTCCCGTCTATTCTTCTTAACTTTAAGCGTCTTCCTGATTGCTTCTTTACAGTAAATCGAGTGTTGGAACCAATGTTGGATTTACAGTGATTTTCTTTCCATTTCTTGGCTCTTCGGATCGCTGAAGTCGACCTGATTAAGCCAATTTTTTCGTTTCATTAGTGAACAGTACAATCATACAGTTTACTTATATTGGTGAGATTTGGTTCTGTTACGTTCCACCTTTGAAATAAGCAATAATAACACTTTTTCGTATCTAAGTAAATTGTTTATTTAAAGGTCAATTTTTAGACTGTTTCTTTCTTCATCTGAACTCGTATATAAAAGCATGAGACCGATAAAGAGAGACAGACATAGATTCGCATTTTACTCTAATGCGAGAGTAAAAGACATCTCAATTATGCAATAAAAAAGAAAACATTTACAACTTTGTCTGGTAAAAGGCCATGTTTGTCTGGCACAGGGTCTATCAGATTTACGGTAATACATTCCTTATACCGAGAAATCGATGGTAAGGTAGAAATTTTATTTGTAAGCAATTATAGAAATAGAAGAGCCGAGTTCGAATTCCAGTTGAAGTCCTTGCATTCACTTATGAGCAAATACCCTTGGGAAAAGTTGTTAATCCGTTTCTTCCTTCCAGTTATGGGTTAATAACAGGATAAATTGGGTTCTATAGCCTTGGCTGGCAACAAGTCTACTGCAGAAAGTAATGGCAACCTATTGCGGAATAATCTTTTACCCAGTCAGTCATGTCTCTTTCGAGACATGATCACCAAGCGTGTATCACGTATGGCACCTTAACCGACTGATAAGAAAGGAAGTGACTGTAGCGATGTGTAGTATATATCTTGCTTGTTATGCATTAAATGAAGATTGTATTGCTTAACATATGCAGCCTTGTGCCAAACTTTAGTAAGACTAAAAAGATAGGATATAGTGAAGAGAGAGAGAGAGAGAGAGAGAGAAAATAAGGAAGAAAAGGTGAAATAAATGCTAAGTAGAAGTAGGTAATGGTGAAAGAATCCATATATACATATAGTCATCCGCAGTCAGATCTGTTTCGCTGTATAACAGCTCATCAGTACGGTTAGACATCCGATTGCTTTTAACCCAGGATTGAAACCCGACAAAATTATATATATATTCAATTTTGAAATGAGTTATTTCGCTACCCAGGTTTCTACCATGAGTGGTGTCTTCAAGCAATAATCCGTTTTAATTTAAAAATTTAAATTAAAACGAATTATCGCCTGAAGACACCACTCATGGTAGAAACCTGGGTAGCGAAATAACTCGTTTAAAAATGGAAACTACTCAAAAGTTCTACAATATAATTGTATCGAACATTATTTAATACAAATGTGTACTGGTCTAACCCTATTATGACCAAAAAAGTATTAAACAATCAATATATATATATATATATATATATATATATATATATATATATATATATATATATATATTATTTATTATTTATTATTTATTATAAATTATATTTTAGAACATGTACATTATTTTTTAATATATGTCCTCGACAATCATATGTTTGTTTCAACGTTGGGTACGTTTCTTCGGGAGGTAAAAGCAAAACTGAATTTCTCAATATATATATATATATATATATATATATTGCTTTTACCTCCCGAAGAAACGTTGGGCACCCAACGTTGAAACAAACATATGATTGTCGAGGACATATATTAAAAAACAATGTACATGTTCTAAAACATAATTTATAATAAATATTCACAGCTCTATACATCATATATCGAGCACTGTTTTAAATTAATGTTTTGAACGGAAAAAAATCTTTCTTCGTTCTGTACCCACTCGGATATATATATATATATATATATAAGTGTGTGAGTGTGTGTGTGTATGTCTCGAAAGAGAGAGAGAGAGAGAACGACAGAAAGAAAGAAATAGAGTGAGAAAGAGAGTGTATAATGAAAAAGAAAAGGATATGCGTGAAGAGAGAAATAAAATAGAGGTGGAAAGCGAATAGTATGAAGATGGCGAATTTGTTTTTGTCTCATGAGTCGGTGATGGTAGCTAGCGGCTAGGGAAGGGTGTCATATCGATCAACTGGTTCTTGTCCCTAACGCTGTAGCCATCAATAGCTTAGCTTGAGGGGTCAGTGGTCGAATGGTCAGTGTCTGCTTGCCTACTGCTGGCAACTGGGGGCAGGTTGGGAACATTAGGGGAATCTTGCTTCACTGGTGGTGGAGGAGAGCCTAAGGTCACATTTCTAATTATGGAAGCAGACCCCAGGCTACGCAAGGGACTGTCTATAGGGAGACAGAAAACCGGAAAATTTCGGTAAGAATGAAAAGAGAAAAACAGAGAAAGGTGTGTAGTAAAGAATTCACAGATAAGAGAAAGAAAGGAAGAAAGAGAGAGCAAGTGAGATTATGAAAGAGAGTAAGAAAGAGATACTGAGAAAAATTATCGGAAAGGAAGGAAGGAAGAGAGAAAGACAGAGAGAGCGAGAAAGAGCATGAAGGAGAGTAGAAGAACGACATTGAGAAAAATGGTTGAGAAAGAAAGGAAGAAAATTGTTTCTCTCCTAGAATGGAATAGAAAGTAATTAGAATATGAACGCGAAATAACAAAACGTGTAGGAAAAGAGATGAAAAGAAAGAAAAAGAAAATTCTTTCTTTCTTTCTCTTTCATTCTTACTTCATATATATATATATATATATATATATGAAGTAAGAATGAGAAATAAAAGGCGGGAAAAATAAGCAAGCAATTGAAGGATAAAGGAAGAAAATGAAGAAAAATTCTGCAATGGTTACCAAATTCTTTTAAATCTCAGACTGAAGAGAGAAACCCAAAATTAATGTAGACTATATATATATATATATATATATATATATATAGTAGATAGATCTATCTATCGCCCGGTTTACACTTCACCCACGTCTATTGACCAGGTTAAGAGGCTCATCGCTTGTTCCCTGTTTAGGATGTGGTTTCCGGCTTTCTCTTTTCCAATCTTTTCACTATTTCGTAGGCCCCTTCACATCAGTGGCGTTACCGCCTTGCTCGGAGTGATACAATTAAAAAAAATATTCTGAAAATTATGATTTGTTGAATAGCTATTTCAGCGAGAAAACTCTCGCTTCATCAGCAACAATCGAAAACAAAATTTTAAAATTTTGACTCTTTATTCTTTAATACAGTCGTAATCAAACAGTCTAATATCGAGTCATGGATTCCAGTCTCTGTCTCATTTTTATGTCTGGACGACATATTTTAAATAATTTTTTTTCTTTTTTAATCTCCCTCCACCTTTTTAAACTTCCTGTTTATTGATATGATTTTGGGCTCCTTCCGGTAAATGAATTTTTTAAACATATTTGAATTAATAATTTTTTGTTTTGGATCGTTGCTGATGAAGCGAGAGCTTTCACGTTGAAATAGCTATTCAACGAAATGTAATTTTCGGAATTTATTGATATGATATACATATTTGGCTCTGTAAAATAGATAATACTATTCACATCGAGCCCTCCACCTGGATCATTTTTAATATTGATAAGATTAATATTAATGGGATCTGGTTTTCGGGATTTTACCTGTAGACACTTCTTTTCTTTTCTTTGAAATATATATATATATTATTCATCCACGTACAATCTTGTTTCGTTGTATCACAGCTCATCAGTGTGGCTAGACACATCTATTTGCTTCTGGCCAGGATCGAAACTCGACTGATTTGGTATCAGTCGGAGTCGCTACACCCTGGGCCATAGAATCAGAGAAGGTAAAATTTTAATTTTGTTCTGAAGAGTCACGCATATATCGCTGAAAGGGAAACTGTTTTTAAAATTTTCTTCTCTAGGGAGCTCAATCGTAATGAGAGCATAATATATTAGTCATCCACATACAAGCCTGTTTCGCTTCATCATAGCTCATCAGTTTCACTAGACACATCCATTTGCCGGGATCAAAACTCGACCGATTTGGTGTCAGTCGGGGGTCACTACCCCCTAAGCCATAGGCGCATGGAATCAGAAAAATTTTAACGTATATATATATATATATATATATGTATTGTCATCCGCAGACAGATCTGTTTTGCTGTATCACAGCTCATCAGTACGGTAAGACTCCGATATATATATATATATATATATATATATATATATATATATAGTTATGTCTTGAAGTCTGTCAATGCGTTGAGTAAAATAAAGGAAGGTAAAGAAGTTTTTGGGTATTATCTATTTATTAAACATTAATATTTCGAGATCAAAATCTCATCTTCAGAATGGTAGAGAAGCTTTTGTCTGTCCGAGTGTGTTCTCGGCCTTTATATATATATATATATATATATATATAAAAGAATAAAACTAACTTAGAGCCAAAAGACCTACCTAGGTTTCACCTAACGGATCGTCAGGGCAAGTTTTGTTTATTTCTTTTCAACGAGGATTTTGACGTATGTTCAAGTACTTAGTTTCTTTCATTTTTTTATTTCCCCTTTTTTCCCCCTCCGCGTTTATACTCGGTGGGTTTTTCGAAAGGGATTGAAATATATTATAACAATTATTATTATTATTATTATTATTATTATTATTATTATTATTATTATTATTATTATTGCTATCATTATATATATATATGTATATATATATATATATATATATAGAGAGAGAGAGAGAGAGAGAGAGAGAGAGAGAAAGAGAAAGTGAGAGAAGGAGAAGGGTGAAATAGTAAGAATACACGATAAACATTCAACGTCAAATGAAGAAGAAACAATATTTGTTAACAATGAAACTGAAGGCAAAGTCACTTGACTAATCGGAGTGTGCAAAGAAGAGAAAAGTGAGTGAAAAGAGAGTGAGAAAGAAATGGAAAAAGATAAAAACAAAAAGAGAGAGAAAACAATGTCAATAAAACCGGTGCTAAACTCATTAGAAAAAACATTAATCAAATATTAACCTGTTATCAATATTTATTGAAGGCGAAAATTATAATTGAAAATTTTGTTGATTAACTTTCGAAAGAGAATTACCAATAAAGGGTTTTAAAAGGAGTAAAAATCCAAGTTTTATCATCGTCATGGCACTGATATCATATTCATCAGTATATATGATAACGCCGTTACAAATATGATAACGTCGTTACAAATATGATAACGCCGTTACAAATATGATAACGTCGTTACAAATATGATAACCTCGTTACACATATAATGTCGTTACAAATTAATTCATACACAGATGCAATGAAAATGGCGTAGACAAAATATCGTAAGTGAAAAATTGATAGATTATTCTCTTTGCATTCGAAACGTTTTTTTTCTTTGAATCGTATTTAATTGTGGTTGAATACGACTTACTTCCACCTTGTCGGCATTACCAATAAGTCGATGACTTTGTACGGTTCATCTTCAGGAAGCAATTAATTGCGTGATCGAATAACTTACCCACTTCATTTTGGAGGAAAAGGTTCAGATAGAGAAGAAGTAGGGGTTGAGCACTTGATTCGAGGCCCTGACTTGGTGGATATTTGGGAATTTAGATTAGCAGTGGAATAAGAAGACATTTCTTGAAGCTAGTCACAGTCTCACAAGACTGGAATCTGAAAATGGTTGGAACGAATTCAGGGATATGAGAAAAAAAAACAGAAAGAAGAAGAAAAAGAAGAAGAATAAATAAGAAGAAAACAAAAAAGAAAATAAAGGAAGTAAAATAAAAATAATTCATAATTGTGAAGTAAGAAAAATCAAAAATAAGAAAAAGATTAAAGAACGTTGAGGAAAAAAGAATAATAAAAACAAAAATGATATTCGAAGGAACTGAGTAAGATACTGAAGATGTTGAAGATATTGAAGAAAATATTGAAGAAAATATTGAAGAAGAAGAATATATTAAAAAATAAAATATTGAAGAACAAGAAAAAGATATTGAAGAGGAATAAGATATTGAAGAAGATATTTCAGAAGATGAAGATATTGAAGAAGGATATGAAGATATTAGAGAAGAAAGTATTGATAAAGAAGAAAATATTGAAGGAGTAGAAGATATTGAAAAAGATATTGAAAAAGAAGAAGAATTATGAAGGAGAATATATATATTGAAGAAGAAGAAGAAGAAAATATTGAAGTATAAGAAAAAGATATTGAAGAAGGAGTAGAAGACATTGAATAGGATATTGAAAACGAAGAAGAATTAAGAAGGAGTAGAAGACATTGAAGATGATATTGAAAACGAAGAAAAATTAAGAAGGAGAAGATATTGAAGAAGGATATGAAGATATTAGAGAAGAAAGTATTGATAAAGAAGAAAATATTGAAGGAGTAGAAGATATTGAAAAAGATATTGAAAAAGAAGAAGAATTATGAAGGAGAAGATATTGAAGAAGAAGAAGAAAATATTGAAGAATAAGAAAAAGATATTGAAGAAGGAGTAGAAGACATTGAATAGGATATTGAAAACGAAGAAGAATTAAGAAGGAGTAGATATTGAAGAAGAAGATATTGAAGAAAAGAAGAAGAAGACACTGAAGAGGAAAACAAAAATTATATTCAAAAGAATTGAGGATGATACTAAAGAAGATGATGTTGAAATAGTGGAAAAAGATGTTGAAGAAAATATTGAAGAAGAAGAAGAAGAAGATATTGAAGAAGAAGATATTGAGAAAGGAAAAGATATTGAAGAAGAAAATATAGAAGAACATATGGAAGAAAATGCTAAAAAAGAAAAATATATTGAAGAATATATTGAAGAAGATAATGAAGAAGAAAAAGAAAAAGAAGAAGATATTGAAGAAGATATTGAAGTAAAAGATGTTCAAGAAGATAAAAAATATTGAAGTAGAAAATAATGAAGACAGAGAAGAAGATATTGAAGAAGATATAAAGATATTGAAGAAAATATTGAAGAAGAAGATATTGAAGAAAAAGAAGATATTGTAGAAGAACATATGTGAAAAGAAAAAGAAGAAGAAGATACTAAAGAAGAAGAAGATATTGAAGAAGAAGTAGATATTGAAGAAGATATTGAAGAAAATATTGAAGTAGATGTTGAAGAAGATGTTGAAGAAGAGGAAGAAAATATTGAAGTAGAAGATATTGACGACAGAGAAGAAGATATTGAAAAAGATATTGAAGAAGAAGATATTGAAAAAGTTATTGAAGAAGAAGAAGATATTGAAGAAGTGATATAGTAGAAGAACATATGAAAGAAGTAGAAGATACTAAAGAAGAAGTTGTTGAAAAAGATATTGAAGAAGACATTGAAGAAAAAGAAGATATTGAATTACAAGATGTTGAAGAAGAGGATGACAATATTGCAATAGAAGTTATTGAAGAAAGAGAAGATATTGAAGAAGAAGATATGGAAAAAGAAGATATTGAAGAGGATATTGAAGAAGAAGAAGATATTGAAGAGGATATTGAAGAAGAAGATATTGAAGATGATATTGAAGAAGAAGAAGATATTGAAGATGATATTGAAGATGAAGAAGATATTGAAGAGGATACTGAAGAAGAAGATATGGAAGAAGAAGATATTGAAGAGAATATTGAAGACGAAGAAAATATGGAAGAAGAAGAAGATATTGAAGAGGATATTGAAGAAGAAGATATTGAAGAGGATATTGAAGAAGAAGATATTGAAGAGGATATTGAAGAAGAAGAAGATATTGAAGAGGATATTTAAGAAGAAGAAAATATGGAAGAAGAAGATATTGAAGAGGATATTGAAGAAGAAGAAGAAGATATGGAAGAAAAAAAAGATAATGAAGAGGATATAGAAGAAGAAGAAAATATTGAAGAGGAGATTGAAGAAGAAAAAAATATGGAAGAAGAAGATATTGAAGAGGATATTGAAGAAGATATTGAAGAGGATAATGAAGAAGAAGAAGAAGAAGAAGATATGGAAGAAGAAGAAGATATTGAAGAGAATATTGAAGAAGAAGATGATATGGAAGAAGAAGAAGATATTGAAGAGGATATTGAAGAAGAAGAAGATATTGAAGAGGATATTGAAGAAGAAGAAGAAGAATTGAAGAAGAAGAAGAAGAAGAAGAAGAAGAAGAAGAAGAAGAAGAAGAAGAAGAAGAAGGACGAGGTATAGGGTAAAATCCCAGTGAGTGTCATAAAGAGAATTAAATATTTAAATATTTTCTTGGTAATATCTGGACAAAGAGCAAAACCCAAGGGTAGAGGCCAACGAAATACTTGGACGTGTATACGTGATCGTTTTCTGTGGTGGTCGTCAGCAGATTTAAGGAAAAGTCATTCAATTAAGCCGATTGATTTCTTGCGTTGTTTACTTAAAATTGATATCAAACAGTTCCTTTTTCAAACCCAGTATAGGGGTACTGGATTCTACATTAGCGCTTTTGGTTATCGAAATAGTTTCATAGCTTAAGTGTCTGGTCTAGGGAACCTTAACAAAACCATTGACAGTTTAAGGTCAGAGTTTTTAAGAGTAAGGAAAATTAGTTGATGAAATAATTTGGGAGTACTTTTGCATGAGTTTCTTATTTGAAAGTAGTTCAGCTTGACTTGAATGCATTCATATCTCTACAGATATAGGCATAGATAAGACTCGAGTAATATCCACCCTGCTACCTTCCTTTAGTTTTTCATACAAATATAACTAATTAAATATGTATATGAACACCTATATTATTGCCCCAAAAAACAATAAAGAGATGCGTAGTCTCCATACTGACCTCTTCACTTTCAAAAATAGTAAGAAGGGGTATTTATGCATATAAAAACATTTGCACCCAGCTGCACACAGTTAGTTACATGTTTTACCCTCGACCCTGATTAGCACTTGCTGTTCTATATTGATTATTACACGGTCAAAAGTTATATTTAGTTATGAATATTCACTAAATATGATATTTAAAGCAATAAAAAAGAACTATGAATATGAACAAATTTATACCTCGAGAATTTTGAATAAAGACAAAAAGCAAACAATTTGCTACCAATTGAGGGTCTTTATCAAGATAAATATAGAGGTTCTATTTTTCAACAGAAGCAAAGTGAAGGAAGAACATCTCTAAGTTTTTTAAAATTCTAAATTCAAGAATGAACTAAATCTAAAGGATTTTACACACATTTTTCTACTTGGTTTTCTCTAAGGAACTTTGTCAGTGTGTGTGTGTGTGTGTGTGTCTGTGTCTGTGTGTGTGTGTCCGTTACCTATAGGCTCCGAAACGGCTAAACCGATTTTCTTGAAAATTTACACAGTTGTACTATAAGCGTCTGCGAGTGTTCTTAGCTAGGTTTAGCGTCGAGGTACTCCCAATAAACATCGAAAATCGATAATCGAAAAAATAGGGTTATAGAAGGAGTGGCCCGATTATAATCAAATTTGATACACTCATAGACAAAGACATAAGAAACGATATTCAGAAGTTTCAAGGTTGCAGTTCTTACAATAGTGCAGAAAATCGATAATATATATATATATATATATATATATATATATATTATCGACATATATATATATATATATATATATATATATATATATTGTCATCCGCAGAGAGATCTGTTTCGCTGTATCACAGCTCATCAGCATGGTTAGACTCCCATTGCTTTTATATATATATATATATATATATATATATATATATATAAGTCAAGATGTTTGTGTGTGTGTGTCTGTTTATCTGCCTGTATGTCTGCATTTTTTTCAACTCTTATTTTAGTTTTTGCTTTGGGTTTGGCTCTAAGTAAATATAATTGTAGTTCTTAGTCTCAGTCATGATACCATTCACTCAAAGGACTTATTTAGTCTTCAAAATTCGGTTTACGACAAGAAAAAGCTATTTGATATCGATACCAGGAAATCAAAATTTGACTTACATCCATTCATTTTTCTTTCAGTCTACGGTTTCGCTTTAACTGGAAACAACTATCGCTTTTTAGTCTTTCGTACTAACGTCCAAAGAGTCTGAGCTCCAGGACCATGGATTAGTTTTAAAGCTTTCATTACACCCGAGCAACGCCGGGTTATACTGCTAGTCAGCAAAAAAAAAAAAAAAAAAAAAAAAAAACTACATTTGATGTTTATGTTGAAACTCACGCAATGAAACGCAACGACCCTCACGGCTTAGGAAAATAGAGATACTGATCTTCAAATTAATTCATACGCACATGGAAGAAACATGTAAATACACACACATACACACATATACTTGTTCATAAAAACAAGTAAACACATTTCTTCATATTCACGAAATATACGCACTTGATAATAATAAGAAAAGAACCTTTGTGACAATAAATGCATGGACACATCCGTAAATATATACATAGACATATAGATTCACATAAAATCACGCAGTTTCACGCTTTTATACTTATTGTGAGTAAAAGAACGATACATATATGCACATATCAGCGCATGCGTACCGACCCTCCCCTTGCACATGCGCACAGAAGAAAAAGAGTGTCGTGTGTCCACCACAGACGAGTAAATCCGTACGCGTACACACCCTTTTTTCCCTCCAATCTCTGATTGATTCTA